>PVHY01032458.1:0-11863 GCA_004024945.1 Uropsilus gracilis
ATTTAGAATTTTATATCATTTTACAGATTTATATGTAGATATACTTAAGATATTTGATATTAGAATCATTCTGGGGAATGTGAACATAAAGTTCTTTATGTTTTAAAGTTCTTTTATATTTGAGATCAGAGCATTAACCTTTTTTTACCTTGAAATTTTTTCTGTACTCATCATTCCATAGAGTTATGAAAGCATCATTTTTTGTGCTTGCTTATTTCTTTCATATTTAACATATTAATTGATATGCCCAACTTATGCTTTTAAGTTAACTGTATTTTCTGAAAATACAAATTCTATTTTTTATTTTCTTAGGTAAAAAATATTAGCTCAGATATAGTTTGTCATCAATTATGGATAAATTAATATGAATCCATTTTGTAAGGATGTTTAAAGGTAAATCTTAAATGTCTGCATGTTTTAAGATTTTTGCCCATGACAATGAAAAATGCCATTTCCTTATATTTTCAAATTATGCTCATATGCATATCATGTAAAAAGATGTTTTGATATTTGCATTAGATATTAGAATAATACACATTTTAAAATGAAAGCTATCTTAGTAATATGTTGTCAGAATTATATCTTACAACTCACATCATTCTATTTATATTGTTCATAGTAAAATTACTATATAGTACCAGGGAAATAAAACTAATTTATAAATTATGCACCCAAACACTGAATGTTCATTTTTCAAATTTTATTCCAAGTGTCTATTTTAATCTCTTCTTCACAAATACCTTGCACTAAAATTTTCAGTATATGCCTCTCTTTCCTAAGATTGAATTTTTGACTAATCATACCTTGTTTAGTCTATCAGTTCCACTTCATTTTGTAACATGTGATTATATGAGAAATCTGACAGGCTCAGTAGCTTTTAACTATCTCTTTGTGGAGAGTTGTTCTCATACAGAAAGGGTAAATGTTAAACCCCAGACGTTGAAATATAACTGATGGGGAAATCATGACCATTCTTCCACTTACATGGCAATATAAGCCTTTACAAAATAGCATGAAGAATGGCTACGCTATTAATGTTTGCTCTTTGATCAATTAGACTTGCAGTAAGATTCAGATTGTGTGTTTTAGGGAAATTTGGTAGAGTATAGGATGAGTATGATGTTCACATACTACATGAAATTAAGGTATACTATAAATTTAATGAGTGCTCACTATTTTTTGTTTAGATAGTGAATGTGCAATTTAGGAGAATTGTATGATAAAGTTCACTAAGTTTCTGGCACAGACTTTAGTTGGAGTGAAAAATCAGAGAAAGCATATATCACTGCTTATATCAGTTCTTATTTTAAAACATGTACTTGTAACTATGTATTTGACCTTTCATCTTATACAATATCTTTAGTGTACATTTTATTTCTCTGTTTCCATTATGGATATAGAATTTCATACATTACAGTGTTTTATAATGATAGGTCTTAAAAGTGTAATTGGCTTTTGATGACATAACTTAAGTATATCAATGATACTATTTGAATGCTGTATGTACAAATGACAACTAGATGATATTTTACTTTAGAGAAGAGATGAGAACTTAAATAAAACACTAATGACTCCATATGGAGCTTTGAATCCACAGCCTCAGTTGCTCCAATTTGACACTAGTGAATGTAGTGAAATAATTCTTACAGAGTTAATCATGCTTTCTTGTACTGGGAGATTGTGTTAGGGGATATCCCTTTTAAAATAGCCTCATTAAAATGGGGAAAAAAGAAAAGAAAAACACTATTCTACACTTTTTTCTTGTTGTGAAGGAGAGCACCTCATTCTACAGATGTCCTAATTTCACCTGTTGGCTGAAGGATTACTGGCAAATTTTCAGCCAAAACTGCAGTGTGAGTCAGGTATCTTTTGTAGACTGAGGTACTGGGATGCCTGGGAACAGAAAAGAGTTAATTTTATTATTGAACAGTAGTTAATAGGCTACCTGTGTCCAAATGTACAGAGCTTTCTTAGTCGTGGGCTCTTACCTGACTTGTCTTCACATGGATTTTTTTATTAGGTCATGCACCCTTTGCTCAGCCCTACATGATCACCCATGTTTTATCACCACCAAGTAGTTTTTTAAGCAACACACAGCTGAGATTTGGAAGATTGCCAAAATCACAATTGCTGCTTTATCTTTTACTAACTTTAAAAGAAAACCACAGCATGAATTGAATGCTCGAAGTCTGTCCCTGCACAATCTGTAGTATATTATTTCACTTATGCTTTTTACTGCCTCTTAGGGAATTGATTTTTCCTTTTTGAGTGTACTGTGCTCTCAATCCCATCCTTGTAAAATGGAAGGGCAAAAGAAAAAGGGAAACAGTATACAAGATATTGGGAGGAGAAAAAAGAAGGCATTTACAATCCCAAGAAGATGTGTAATGGGTAGAAATAAAATAGGACAGAAGACAGTTACTCTCTCATGCAATAGCAAATTATATAATTCTGGAGTGAAAGATCTGACCATAGGACGTTATAGTGTTCTAAACAAGTACTTTAGAGTATAATTTCATTATTCAATTGATTAAGTATTTTTCATATTAGTAGTCTCTTTATTTGTTAATATGTGTATTTTTCAGTGTCTTAATTACCTGAATTAGAAATGAAACCTCCCTATTTTCATTTACTTTCTATATTGAAAGCCATTCTTATATATGCTGAAAGATAGTTCAGTGTTGGTTTAAACAATCCACAAATATTTAATATAATTACCCGGTTAATTTTTAAGATATGCTATGGAAAATTGTAATAATAAACATGTTCAATGCTCAATTAAGTTTCATGGCAAACAGCCTTATTGAACTTATTTATTCCACTATTTCATAAATAAAACTTTTATCCCATGATACATATCTTTGTTTTACTGTATTGAGTTTATATGTAGATAATAGAATTGATAGATTCAAGACACAAAGGAAAATTGATATTATTTGGTGAAAGAGGGATGTGGAGGAAGGTTGAGCCAGACTCTTAAGTTTTTAACTTGTAACACAGTGGTTGATGGTACTGTTCATAAATATAGGATTATTATGTAGATTATGATATTCATATATGTCTTGGCAAAGAAGTGGAACATGTGTTCTTAATTTGAAAAAATGCAGGTCATCCTGTTCATTTAAAGAAATATTCTTGAAAACATATTATTAGAAGAAATATAATGTTTTCAGAAATACTTTTGCCATTTAGGTTATGTAAGGAAATTGAATTTTAAGATGAGATAGAAAAATTATGACCATAATAATCAGAACAAATTATATTCTACATTAAGATGCTGTAATCATTTCACCTAAACAGTCATTTAATTTCTGTATTTTTGTCATCTGAATGTATTCTATGATTTTAGATAAAATATACCACATTCTAACTTTTACTGTGTTCTCAAATCTTACCCAGCAATAGGAGCAGAGCTATACATTCAGAACTGGCAAGATGATTGTCTGAATGTGACATTATCTGATGACACTCAGTAAGCCTTTAAACATAAAAGATAGAGAGAAATGCTTCATTGCTTTTCTTGAATGGCTTTTTTTCCCCTTCAAGTCTAAGCAAGATTAATGTCCTCAACTGGCATGATGACACATCTTGTCGTGAAATGACAATAAAGTATGTACAAAATGGGAGTAGGGACATGCCTAATAAAATGCATTACCTTAATTTTTTCCTAAATACTATTAGTTCAGATTGTTCTGAAGGTAATGATGTTCAACTCGTAAATGGATTGAATATCCCATTATGTTTTTACATTTATGTTCATGCACTGTTTTGTTAGCAGTGATAGATCACCTTTCTTTTGCCTTGACTCCTCTGTTTCTGAAAAGCAATGGCATTTCTTATTCCCTTCAGTTCAATTTAGCAAACATTTATTGAGTAATTTCTCTGTTTAAGGTACTATGAAATTACCTTTTGTGTGAGGTAACAACAAAAAAAAGACAAGCACATAAGAGCATCAAGTTGAATTAAACAAATACCTCATTCCTAGTGATCAAAGCTAATTGATGATTAAATGAATGGAAAAAATATATAATACTACAATGAAGCAATAAATTCCACTAAAATAAAGCAACATTTTAATATTTCATATGAATGATTTTTATTGAAAACATGTCCCACACATGGATAATAGTGTGATTTGTTGTATCCTGAATGTCATGAGGTAATGACTTATTCTGACTACAGAAAAGTCATTTGAAGGAGATATAAGCTGAAGTGCAAAACAACAATTTAAAGAAATAATTAGATGTGGATAAAGTGACAAGCCAATTTAAATAAAACCAAGGAAAAAAATTCATACAAAATCAGAATCTCTTGATGACCAATTTTTAGTCAAATAAACTTTGTGGAAATATTTCCATGATGAAATCAATGAATTACTTTTAAGCTCACTTTTGAAAATAAGTGGTAATAACATCTTTGATGGAAAGAATACCTGTTGCTGTACATTAAATTCTGGTTTATTTCATTTCTGTGACTTCACATTCATTATCATTTATTGCACAAACTTTTTGTGATATTTTATTTCAGCTTGTGACTATACAAGGAACTTACTTGGTACAGTTTCCCATCAAGTTACTCCATTAGAGATTGACTATCTCTGGGAGAGTTGCGTGTATGGCCTGATTTCAACTCAAACTGTACAAAGTCTTTTAAAAGTTTTGCCATATCTTGAAAGATTCATAACAATTTTACATTCTTATTTTGGCATTTTAATATAATACCTCTCTCCCCTCAAAACTTTCAAGTCCAAAAGATGCTTGCCCATAGTTTTCTTTTGATTTCTCCTGTTTCATTTGGATGCAAATACCCTTACTTGCATAGTGTCATGAAGATGTTGCTCTCAAACACTTCATCTGATGGTTAAAATAATGCTGACTCCTAGTATTGTGGGATTGCTAGAAAGGAGATGATAGCTGAACTGTATCCACTGAGAAGGAAAGTTGGAAACTTGATACTGAAGGATGAGGGTGCTTTTGATAGCATGAGGAAAAAGAAAAGTGGAGGATATCCCATCTAAGCTGGAGGAAGAAGATGTGTAGACACACATAATCAATGTTTCTGGAGCAGAGGTTGAGGGTGTCTAAGATGAAGATGGAAAAACAATCAAGGTCTTTTGACTGGCTACCTGAACTGCTGAGGGTTGGCTCCTCATATAGTACTTCAGTGACTATTGATAAATTCCATTTTTACATGATGTAGTGTGCAAGTTCTAGAAATACTGCAAAATATTAATGTCAGAAGTTTGAGTTTTAGCTATAAACCAGTCCATACAATTTTTTTAAGCGAATTTTGAACTTGTTTTAGCTTCAAGGCAGCTGACCTGTGATTGGTTGCAACATCCAGTTAATTTATATATTTTGTTTTTGTGTCTGGAAACTTTTGATTCATGTATCTAATTCATGTAATTGAAAGTATGTATTTTAAGCATTCATTTCGCAACCCCTGAATAAATAATTATTTATTTACTGATTCAAAAGCTTGAAAGAAGAGTTGCAAATTGTAGTTTTACATACTGAATCTCTTACGAGTATTCAGCTGCCACTAACAATGCTAACTAGCAAAGAGCTCAATTTGGGTGAAGTAAACCACAGTATTGTAAAACAACCTTTAGAAATAATATAAATTTTGTCAATGTTTTACCCAGTCAGATATTCAATATGAGTTTGTTGTTAATTCTAAACTACAAGTTGCAGTCTCATCAAAGGCATTTTCCCTGTAGGTAACATTTTGACCCGGCATAAAGAGTGAATTTTTGTTCAACCAAACGAAATCCTTAAGTCATAAGCAAGTTGCAGTATTGCAATTCATCTAATAAGCAGAAAAGTTAAAAAAGTAATTGTTAGTCTCATTTGTGATATTCTACTAACTTGACCAACAGTGAGATTGGTTTTCAACAAGGAATTCTAAAGTTCACTGTGTACTAATTTAAAGATGGTGCATGTATATATGACTGTATATTTCCTGTATGACTTACAGGACATCATCAATGTCTGGAAAGAAACTGTACCTATTCAACAGCGTGGGGCTGACAGTGCTGCATAACACAGTTGTCTGAACCTAGTTCAGCCCTCACTTTTACACAAACTGCTAAGATTGTTCCCTCACCACTCCATTACACCCTCCTTAAGAGGCTTTACTCTGTGGCCTTGGGCAACTCAGGAGACTGTCTTAGACCTCATATCCCTAATTGGGTAATCAGATAATCCTAATACTATTTCATTATGTTGTGTTGTCCAGATTAAAAGAGCTAATAGCTATTAAATAAATTAGGCCAATCTTAAGTATAATAGCTGCATTTTGTCACCCAACAGACTGGGCACACTGCTTCATAAATAACTTTTTTCAATTAAAAATATATTAAAAATAGATTCACATGTAAAAATAGAACTTTATCTCACAGTTGTAGAGATTAAAAGTCTGAGATCAAGTTATCAACAGGGCATACTCTTCCTTAAATATTCTAAGAGACTGCTTCCCTGCTTGTTCTAGCCACTGGCCTCCCTTGGATTTCTTCATCATGTAGATGTATCTCTCCAGGATGTCTGTTCCATAGAACGTTGATCCTGTGTTTCTCAGCTTTCTTTCCTGTGTCTTATAAGGACATTTACCATTGAATTTAGGATTCTCTCAAATCCAGAATGATTTTGTTCTGAGATCCTGATTTTATTTCTCTCTTCAAAGATCCTTATATCTTGTAAAGTTTTGATCTGAATTTACAGAGCTTAGTGGCTGTTTTGCAACCTGCTTAGACCATACCATGTCTTTAAGGTGTAGTGAAAAGATCAGAATTAAAAGTGAACAGGTGTTGGAATTGTCTATAAAATAATAAAGGTAGAATCGAATATCTCTTTTAAGAGAGCATCTCATTTAAGTTTCATAGTTCAGACTTTTTTTATGTGGAGATAATGAAGTATATATTATGAGAAGTGAAAAAGCTTTCCTACAGTCACACAGCTAGTAAAATTTACTCTTGCGTCAATAGCATATATTACAGTTAAGATAATGAAGATAAAACTCCTATCAGAAATTTTCAGAAGTGTTGAATGCCTCTGTGAAACCTTGAGGATTCCACTTTAAGGCTGAAAGCATGAGGGCATTGAATGTTGAGTTTTTGTTTTGTTTTTTCTTTTCCTGTTTTGCTGTTCTTTTCTTGTGAAGGAGAGCAACACTGCTTTTTTAATTTATAGGATTGCAGGTCGTGTTTCATCTCAGTTATTCAGCCACTGCTCACTCAATTGTTATCTTTGCTGTTAATCTTAAAGTTCTCTTTAAAATGATTTATTTTCTTATTTGGGGTTCCCCCTCACACTAGAATTTCTTCCACCCTCTTCCTTCACCTCTAGCCCACATTACACCTTTTATTTTTTTATTCCATCAGATTTGTATCTCCCCACACTTTTAAATTCCATTTTAGTGATGTGAAGTCCTAATAAACTCTGTTACAAGCAAATGCAGCAATTCTACAAGCTAGTGAAATTATGTAGATGCCAAATAAATGTATATGATGAAATAAGTAATTCAAATAGAACAATTAACAGATGGCAGGAACAATTATATATTCATATTCCTGGCCAACAGCATTTGGTAGATATAATTACCTTACAGGTGTTACCTGCCCTTCTATCATGAAATGAGACATCTCTGAACACTAGAGAGGCACAATTAAATGACTGATGGCCACAAATTAATAAGAATTCTATTGACTCATTTTTCAGATGTGAATCAGAGAGTTAAATTCAGTTCTTGGAGTCTAGTTCTAAGTTCTGAAAAAGTAAAACTTAAACAGGAGAACAGGTGTGTTATAATCTTAATGCTGATTGCTGGGGTGGGAGAAAAAAATAACCCTGAGCATTAAAAGACTTTTAAAATTCACTCAACATTTGGAAGGTGCAAAGTCCAAAAAGGCAATCATTTAGGGAAAAGGAAGCAGCTGTTAGGAGTATTCCTTTGAGTTTTTTAAAATTACCTGAGTTTTACTTGCAAAATAGCATTATAATACTATTTTCAAAAGGAAAGTTTCTATGTGGGCAAGTTTGTATATATATGTTTATAGCTTTCAGATATAGTTTGCATCTATTTATAGTTTTAAGAGTATTTAACTAGATTAGAGATTGAAAATATTACTGGAATGCTCTTATATTTAATGTTTTCATCATTTTACTGAGAAATGTTTGAAAAGAAAAATATTACAAAAATTAGGTTACCCAAGTTATGATTTAAATTTTATTTTTGCTTTTTGAAGAGTAAGTATTTGATATTTCCACCTATCATTTTATCACCTGCAGCCCCCAAACCAATGTTAGAAGAGTATCAGTTCCCACTGGGAATGACATTGATTAAAGTTGGAGAATTTTCTCACATTGATTCTATCTGCTGTTCTACTCTAAATCTCTTAGTTCAAACTCTATTGAGAAGCATAGTTTATTGGTTGTTTGTATTATTGTCATTTATTTTTTCCTCAGTTGTACTTTTGAAATTTTCGTTATTTTACAAAGTAATATTTTCATAACTATTTTGTAAAATCTTGAACAACATTGCAGCTTTCCTCAGATGGCTTGTTTATTGCTGGAAATAAGTAATGCTCAATAAATATTTTGATTGATTAATGAATATCTAGTTTTAAAAGATAAATTTTATTATATTCTTCCATTTCTATAGAAGAAAAAGTGGAGTGTTTCCTCTAAAAATTAAGAAAATATTTTTTAATTACTGCTATAACATATATTTAGGTAATATACTTTAAAAGTGTTTAGCTGTCTACCTACTATACAGAGACAGATTGACTTGGGGGGAATTTTTTGTTGTGCTGTTGTCTCTTTTTTCCATGTAATAAAAAGTATGAGTTTTTAGTAATGTATTGTTGAAATATGTCATTATTTTTCTTTAGCATTATATACTCTTATGACAGTTGAACTCAGGTGTATAGGAATCATATATTTTTTTAAATTGAAGAGCAGCTTCTGTCTACTATTATTTTTAAGATGTTTTATAGCAAACCTGATGCTTCAAATTTCTTCCTGTTTTTAGTCACTTAATATTATTCTTAAATTTTTCATGGTAAATATTCAATAAGAGAAGTTGTCCACAGGTGTTACAGATATAAAATCCCAACATCAAAACTCTTAGTATCTAGATTAAAAATTCTACAATACATTAGGACTAAAAAAATATTTCCATACATATGGTAATATTTATCTATCAACTTTTAATGGAAATATTGTGTTCAGAATAAATAATATTAAACTGATGAATATTTACATCCAATTATAATATTTTAGTCTGAAACATTGTTTAAAAAATTTAATTCCATGTAGAAGATCTTTAAAAATAATTTTGCAAGTACTTCTTAGCATTGAAAAGGAAATTATTATCAAAAATATAGCTGTTAACTATGAGAACAGATTTGTATGAAAACAAACTGCAATTGTATGGAAAAATTAATACTAATCTTTCTTAATAGTAGGATTAAGCCTAATAATTGTACCAATAAAACATTATAGTAGGATTAAACCTGAAATTGTATAAAATAAAAGTGTATAAATAAAATATTTTAAAACCAACAAACTCCTAGTAAATTAGGTAAACACATTTATTTCAGTAAATATCTTCTAAGTTTTCTTAGATGGTAATACTGAAGGATCGTATTTCTTCCTGGAGTACTATGACCTTGGGTAAAGCATTTTACTTTATGTCTTATTTAGGGAAAACAATAGGAGCAATCTCTTAATGTTGTTGTTGGAATTAAAGAGAATGACATTTAAGGCCCTCAAATAAGTGCCTGATATATTGTTATTGCATAATACATGCTGTCATTAATTAATTTTTAAAATGTCCATTAATTCAATTGAAAATAGGGACTATCTAGCATTAGTGCATTAGAAGTTATTCTCATAAGTTTTATAATTATTGAGTTTCCATTATACTTAAACCCATTATGGTGTTGTGGAATTAATACAGAAACAAGAAAAATTGTGATTGAGAAAATATACAAAATATAGTCATTCCATTTTGGGATAAACTCAGTTTGGTCTTGGAGTAAATTTGCTCTTCTAGCTATTCATTTTCTCATAGACAGCTTTAGTTTATTCCAGGATATAAATGCTAAAGTCAGCAGCACTATTAGAAATAAATCCTTTGAGAAAATATTACCAAGCCACTATTATATATTCTGACTTTTTCAGTACAACTAAGGAATTTTGGAAAAATGATTTCTAAGAAAAATACTAAAAACTACACACAAATACACACATACACACATGTAAAATTACATTTTCAAGAACTTGATGTAACTTTGGCTTAAAGCACCTTATATGATTTTTAGGCATGTAGTGGACATTTCTGCAGATATATGTTACCACTTCACAACCCACTTCAAGAATTGTTAATCCACCATCATAGTCCACTGGACTCCCTCCCACTTGCTCCACACTCTTCTACCTTTCTCCTTTGGTAATCTCAATTTTCTTTTCTTTTTGTAATTACATATGTTAGTAAAATCTTATGGTATTCATCTTTATACTTCTAACTCTCTTTGCTTATCATAGTCGTATCCATTTCCATCCATGTTTTCATAAATGACAAGATTTTTCCTTTTTTTTTTTTTTTGAGATTAGATCTCGCTATTTTGTCCGTGGAACCGCAGGCTCTTGTTGCCCGGGGTACGACAGACTCAAGCAATCCCCAGCCTCAACTTCCCAGGAAGCTGGGATTACAGGTGCACGCCACCTTACCCAGCTATTTTTTTGGGACTAGGTCTCACTACGGGCCCCAGGCGGAACTCGAACCATGATCCCTAGCCCCGGCCGCTTCATAGGCTGAAGCTTACAGGCATGCCACCATGCCTGGCCTGATTTTTCCTTTTTTTTAATAGCTGTGTAGTATGTTTTTATATGTGTAACATATCTTCATTATCTTATCTGTCTTCAGGCATTTAACTTGTTTCCTTACCGGATCTAGTTGAATAGTATTGCAGTGAACTGAAGAGTCCATGTATTTCTTCAAATGTTTTTTTTGTTGTTGTTCTTTAGATAGACACTGAACAGTGAACTTGGTGTTCATAAGGCAGATAGATCTATCTTTAGTAATTTGAAAAACCTCCATATTGCTTCTACATAGGATGGCATACTTCACATCCCTACCCAACAGTATACAATGGTCCTTTTTCAGCACCCTCCCAAAAAATTACTTTTTCTGGTCTTTTTGATATGGACCATTCACACAGGTATTAAGTGATATCTCATTGTGGAAAAAACTTTTTTTTTTTTTTTTTTGAGACTAGGTCTTGCTATTTTTGCCTATGGAACCACAGGCTCTCGTTGCCCAGGGTACCACAGATTCAAGCCTTCCCCAGCATCAGCCTCCCAGGTAGCTGGGATTACAGGCGAGCACCACCACGCCCAGTTATTTTTTTGGAACTAGGTCTCGCTACGGGCCCCAGGCGGGACTCGGACTGCGATCCCTAGCCCCGGCCGCTTCATAGGCTGAAGTTTACAAGCACGAGCCACCATGCCCGGCCTAAAACTTTCATATTTTAAGGAACTTTGCATTCTTCATTTAGAGAATAAAACTGATTCTTATGTGATAATCCACCTATAATGGAGTGTCATTTTGTTATTTCAAAATTTAAAAAAATTCAAAAATAAAAGATTTTTTAAATAAAACCATTACCTGTCAATTTTGTTATATTTAGTAATATTTTCATGCTAGCAATTTTTAGATATAGTTTTACTACAGAAAAGAATGAAAGTCCTATAAGTATGCTAACCAGCATCATAGATTTCATTTAATTAATGGATTATGCATTAGTCTAGCAGATGGGTGAAATTTAAATTTACTCGTGTCATTTTAATTTATTCGCCTGGCT
>PVHY01032459.1:0-11871 GCA_004024945.1 Uropsilus gracilis
AAAAAAAAAAAAAAAAAAAAAAAAGAAGAAGAAAGCCAAGTGAGAATCTCAAAGAAATAGTACACATGTGACAGAGCTAAAACACATACAGGTGATAAGAAATCTGAGCCCTATCAATAATTACGCACTGCCTTTTTATGCTGAGAGTCCACACACTCATCTCTCTTTCTCTCTCTCTCTCTCTCTCTCTCTCTCTCTATATATATATATATATATATAACTGAAACTGCTTCACAGAAAAACATCCTTACCATATAAAAAACCACTCCAAAACTATTTCATTGCTTTAATGCTGTTACAACCCACTGAATCCATTTCACAATTCACTAGGTCAAAACCTATTTGTGAAAATAATGACTTCTAGACTGAAATTATGCCAAAGGTTCAAGTTTCAATCTGAAATATGTCCATTACGCTACTTCCTGATCTACTTTACTATCATTTACTCTGGTATATGTTCAAGTTTCATGGATAATACTAGACACAAAAGTGTACATTTTATATATAACTTTATCATCTTCGTAACAAAAACAAGTACATTCTAACATAAAAGAACTTGTTTATGTCAATGGAATCTAATCTGCAAACTTTGCCTTCTTCTGAAGTATCAATAGTGTAGAGGATCTTAAGAGAACACTGTATAGGACCACACTGATTTGTGTTACATGATACTGAGCTCAGATTTTTCCTAGAAGCATGCTTGCTCCGTTACTTGAAATGCCATGTGCTTTGCTGAACAAGCATTAAGTTGTGTAGAGTCATCTTAACTATGTTGACAATACATCAGCACAAATAAATTTACTATGGTAGCCAATGAAAAACAAGATCTATTTCTCCAGGGCACCACAAGCAATTAAGGAGGAAAAGAAGTTTTTGAGACTGAAGGGAGCAATGAATTAGCAGCATCAATCCCTGGGTGGCTCAGTCACTTATTGTGTGGCTTTGGCACATCATTTCCTATTTTAGCCTCAGTTTAACATGTTCACGACCGGGATGTACTCTATGTTCCACCATCAATATAGCTATATTATGTTTCTCTACCAGAGGGTTAACTTATATTAAATGAACTGAATTAATGAAGCTCACTTGTGCATGCATGTACCACCAGTGATGGTACACCCAGTGGTACATGCCACCCAAAGGGACATCCAGGCACTAGTCACACCGGTGGTACATGAATGTGTTAAACACATAAACTGAAAAGTTCTAATGACAGCATCCATCTAAGTTCATCAATTTGTCTCTGTTTTTTGTCATTGTAAAGGTTCTCTTTCCCCGGGTTCCATCAGTCAAATGGAATACTCGGTTTATAATCTGCATAACCCTAGAAAAATGATTTGTGGCATAAATGCAAACTAACCATAACCATTCTGTGACAGAAAAGAGGAGCAATATAATTTTTCAAACACATATGAACTATATTTAACTATTGCTACTCAAGAAACCAAACATCAATTCACTTTTTCCCCACTACTAAGGCTAACATCACCAAACATTGTCCTTGTGTGGCAATCGCTAACTACTGAAGAACCAAATAGAAGAAGCTCTTACAAACTACTTACACTGGAAAATGCAGCAGTAAGTGGTAAGATATATCCATACAGAACTCTCAGGTTCTTTCAATAACTAGCTTTTTTTTTTCAAGACTAGTCTGGCTATTTTTGCCTGTGCAACCACAGGCTCACGTTGCCCGGGGACTCAAGCATTCCCCAGCCTCAGCTTCTCATGTAGCTGGGATTACAGGCGTGTGCCACCACGCCCAGCTATTTTTTTTGGAACTAGGTCTCCAAATGTTGCTCCGAGCAGGACTCGAACTGTGATCCCTGGCCCCCCTGCCGCGGCTTCCTAGGCTGCTGCTTACAGGCATGCGCCACCATACCTGGCCAATAAGTAGCCTTTTATCGACCATGTATTATATGCCAAACCATGTCATACCAGTTACATAAATTCCCTTATTCATTCTTAAGAACTCTGAAAGGTGGATGGTATAATGTCCATGTCATGTTTAGGAATATGCCATTAGCCAAGATCTTAACAGGATGCTAAAACATGGGCTTCAGAGTAACATGCTTTTCATGCCTCACATGCTAAAGCACCAAAGACATAAAATAAAAGGAATGGTTTGATAAGATGAAAGCATCTTAAAACTTACGTGGAAAGGATCATATAACCCAAGGACCTGATAGCAGCTGAAGCCGTCTACTACAAATCGCTATTCTATATTTAAAAATAGAATTTTCAATTCTACACTATAATGTAGGTGATTTGTTTATAATAGAGGAAAAATGTCTCACTCCCTAATTTTCACGTAAAACTGATGCTACGATGACACATCCCCATGGTAAAGAGCACATTCCTCCTAACTCTGAATTCTGAGCCTCAAGATCAAGGGTGACATTCTTGTGGACACAACTGTTTTACTGTATTAAAGCTTTGATCAAGTTATTTCAATTTTCTTAACTCTCGATTCTCAATTAGTTTTTGTAAGTGTAATAATGCAATGTGAGTGCATAATTTCAGGGTATTTAGCAGTTGTTTGACTAAAACCAGAGATATAAGCAAAAGGATTCTGATACCCAAAAATACTTTTTTAATGTCTCCAACTTTGAGTTTTCAATGAAGGTGCCCAAATTAAGTGATTTGTTCACAGTGACCAAAGTCCTATTTATGAAACCAAATCCAAGTATCTTTCTACTGTATCAGTGCTCTGTTTAATCCTAAACTTTGATTTTTATTTTTATTAGGTAACTAGGTAAATGTTTTATTCCTGAGGCATACAATATGACTAATCAACAGAAAGGCCAAGTGGGTTACACATTTTTGTCAGTCTAATATTAACCAATTTGTTGCAGGTAATGGAGAACTGAACTCTAAAGACCATAATTCTAGCCTGGTTCCATTTTTGGTTTTATGTAAGTGGCTCAATTTTCTAAAGCCTCAGTTTTTCTTCCTGAACAAGGTATTTTAAGTTAGTCCTTATCTAACTTGAAGGACTAGCCATATTAATATAGTAGTAACAACAACTAACACAGCACTTACGCACCAATAATTATTTAAAATACTTTACTCATTATTAAATACATTAACTTTCCACAATCACCCTATGAGGTGGGTACTATTACTTACAAATGAAGAATTAGAGGGAAAATTTCTACTATGAAGCAAAGTATGGATTCAAACACTCTGAAGCACTATACCATAGGTCCATGTAACTAACTACTGCTCTTTATTTCTCCTCAGCATATGAAAAAACCCTTCAATATAATAAGCAGTATCACTTTACAGGGTTGTTAAAAGACAAACAGAAAATTCTAAAAAGGAAAAAAGTGTAGAGTGCTGCAATGTTAGAAATGACAACTATGCTTTTAAAAAGTCCAAATTTTATGTTGAGACAAACCAAGTTAAGGTTTCTTTTACTGGTCAGTAAAAGTCACTTTATCTAGAAACTATGAAAAATCTTGTTTAAAATCTGAAAAATACTTTTCCAGCATATAACCAATTAAATGTATCCTCATTTCCAACCTTAAAAATTTAGCAGAAAGTTCCCCAGTCCTTAGATGGATTTAAAAGTCGTCCTAAATAACAGCTTCTGAGGTTTCACACAGTTTCAGCTAAATGTCACACACCTCACAATATCAGATTCCAAACGTATCCCTTTGGAGTGACTTGGTGTGACTGCCCTATAATTGCAATTAGGACGTGTGTGAGTGTAGTGCAGTGACTCAACAGTGAATGGGATCTTACCTGAGATGGGTCCCTAACAGTGAAACGGCTTCCCTACCTCAGCATCTTAAAGAGAAACTTCACGAGACTCCTTTTAAGTTAAACCACTTCACTTTATCTCCACATCCTAAAGCAGACTTCAGATTTGGGGTGAGAGGGAGGGAGGAAGGGGTGTACAAAGCGTAGAGCTGGGCAAATATTAAAAATATAAAAGGTTTAAAAGGCTAAGAATGGAAATCAGACCGGCACAGCCGATTTTTCAAGTGAGTCCACAAGCAGAACATGGGAAAGAACACGTGGTGAGCCAGCACCCAAGGGGAGTGACGGAGGATGGAGGGGAGTGACGGAGGATGGAGGGGGGTGACGGCAGCGGGGGCGGGGGGGCACAGTCTGGAAGCAAGGAAACACACTAGTTCATTCCAATCACCCAGGACAAAGGCGATGAACTGAGTCGGGGGTCGGAGAAAAGTAATACATCCCCAAAAATGGGTCTCTGTCAAAAGCCAGAACTCTGAAGAACGCACGCTGAGGAGTGAGGCCTGGCCGACGGAAGTCGCTCCTGGAGGGCCGGGGGCCTCGGCGAACATGGCGACAGCCGGGCGCGGGGCGCTGACCGCATGGAGCCCGCCGGTAGGGCTCCGGTCCAAGGCTCAGCGGATCCAGCCGCGCCCTCTCTCACTGCCCTGGGGACAGGCCGCACAGGAGACTGACGGCATGGGCCCAGTCCATGCTGCCGCCACGCTCCGAGCTTACTCGCCCCAGGCCGCCGAACGCCAAGCGCGATGCCGGGTCACGCGCCGCCGTGTCAGGGGGCGCCAAGACCTAGACTAAGTGGGCGCCCGTCCCCCGCGGCCCCGCTCGCTTTACCTTGGCCTGCAGCCGCGCTGGCGCCCAGGCCAGGCAGGTGCAGGTACCACTGAGGTGCGCGGAAGGCACGTATTCTTGGTGCAGCCGGTTGCTGGCTGTCTCCCATACCCGCAGGTGACCGTCGGTAGACGCCAAAGCGAAGTAGGCCTGGCTCTGCGGGGAGAAGGCGCAGGGGACCCCCGCCGGGGACAGGGGGTCCGCAACACCACCGCCACCAGCCGCCATTGCTGCTCTGGCTTCGCTGTAGCCACGTGTTCGTCCATGCGCAGGCGCACGGCCGCGAGGCGGAGCTTCTAGGGAGGAAGTGGAATGGAAGGAGCTCAGGCAACCGAGGGCGTGGCTCTAGGCGAAGCATTAGAGCGTTTAGCTGGGCCACCCCGTGGACGGTGGCTCGGCGAGCCCAACATTAATTTGTGCGGCGGTGGAAAGCGACTTGTGAAGGAAAGTGTACTCTTCAAAACAGACCCGGTCCTTTAAAACAAAAAAGAAAGAAAAAGAAAAAAGTTTTCGGGTTTTTTTTTTCCAATAATATGTTTAAAGGAAAGGTTTAAAAAAGATATATTCACTTATAACTCCACCAATAACCAGCACCTTCCATTTTTTGCTTCGTATTTCCTCAAGACTTTCCATGTTACTGCACCAAATAGACAATGTTAAATGTCGGCATAACTCGCCAAATCTATGCATTCTGATTCAATAAATGCCAGATTTATTGAGGCCACACAGAGTTGATTGCCTGATTCGAAAATCACTGTAGAGAAAACGGAGTGAGGTTTTTTCCTCCTTCCTCCCTCCAGCCTCTATGGCCAACACTCTATGGTCAAGACCTCTATGGCCAACACCTCCTTCCTCCCTCCAGCCTTTATGGCCAACACCTGTGCAAAAAAAAGTGTCTGAGAGCATAAGCATGGGGGCACTGTTAGAAGATTGGGGGGAGGTGTACCGGCCAGAGAAGGAGAGAAAGAGCCCTGTGCTTGGTTGACTGCTTCCCTGGTTCCTGGTCTGTGTGTACCTGGCCCCCCTGCGTCACCATTAAAGGCCTGTCAAATGTACCAATATCCTTTATTCATTTGCCTGAAAAAACACCGAACCACCCTTGTTTAGCTTGTACCTGGTGGCCACACCACCACCCTCACCTTTCCACTGAAACCAACATCTTCTAGTAAATCACCAAAGTGACCAACAGAAAGGAGGGGAGGCACCGCTCTATGTACTCCAGGGTTTTTAGAAAACATGGAGTTGTTCCTTTGTGAATCTGTAAGAGAGGTGATATTACAATCATCAAAGGGACACATACTTGTTCAAGAGAGATTGCTCCACACGTTACCATAGCAAAACTGGAAGAATCCATGTTACCCAGCATGCAGCTGGCATTGTTGTAAACAAAGGGCAAGATTCTTGCCAAGAGAACTAATGTTTCTATTGAGTACATTAAGCATTCTAAAAGCTGAGAAAGCTTTTGGAAAAAATGCAAGTTTATGCTCATAAAAAAAGGGAAAATCAAAGAGAATGGTGCTTGGATTCAACACAAGCATGAATCCACTTCACTCAGAGAAGCACACTTTGTGAGAAAAGATTAGCTTCTGCCTGACATAATCGGTTGGAACAGATTCACTATGGCATAACATGGTGCGGGAGCTGGGGGCGGGAGAATAAATGAAAGAACAAACCAAGAAGGAAGGGAAGACCTTTGGAGTTAAAAAATAAAAAGCTAATTATGCTCAGGGCTATGGGGAGACTGAAGTTTTAACAGCTAGGGAGTATCTCAGTACTCTGCCTACCATGCTTTTGCATTCTAGATTATTTGAAATGCCAGAAACCAGCCTAGGTTTATTAAAGGCCACCTGGATGCCTATGAGTACTGCAGAAGGACAAGAATGAATGCAGAAACAAGACAGAAGGACAAAGGTAGATCTCATTCATGAAAGCAGTTACGGCAGTGAGAAATGGTCATATTTCAGCTATATGTGAAGTCAAAGTTAACAACACTTACCATTGATTGTGATGGGTGAAGACTTGATTGAAGGATGACTAAAACCAGAACATGTCAGTGACTAGTGATCCATTAGCTGAATTGAGCAGACAGCTTAGGATGCGGTGGAAATCAAGTGATCTATTTTGGACAATTAAGTTTGAAATGCCTATTATACATCAAAATATAATTTTTCAGTAGATTGTTGCATGAGAAGATCAGCGGGAGAGAAATTTCAGATGCAATTAACATACAAGTGCTATTGAAGATGACCCATTAAACAATGAGCGGGAAATAAGGAAGTAAACTTAGTACCAAACTGTACCAATTTATAAAGATCAGGTGGAAGAAGGGAATGTAGCAGATTAAAAGGAGGTAATAGTGAGTTGGTAATAGTGAGTGAATGAAAACCAGGAAAATGACATGCCCTGAAAACCCAATTTTTATAAAGATTTCAGAAACAAAACTTGATCAAGACCATCTCAAATTCTGTCAGATGTAAGAAGACAGAGAATTAGTGAATATAACAGGATCAAGTTCATTGGTGAATTTTCAAAAGCATTTTTAGTACAGATATAAGGAGGGAATTAGAAAAGGGAAGATGAGAAACTGCAAAAAAGTATAGACAATTATTTTAAGGATTTTTCAGTATTTATGAATCTATATAAAGTAAGATTTGAGCTAGAGTTACATATTGATAGTTGTAAATATATAAGTAAAAATAAAGTTTTTTAGTCACTTTATATACTAAGTGTATTAATTTTTTCAGTCACTACAGTGGTACTATCTCCATTTTTTCAAATAAAAAGGAGGCATAAAATGGAAAAATGGGGACTGGAAATCAGATATTAGCAGTTTTTCCATTTGCATATGTTGTGAATTTTTAATATAGACAGAAATATAATGCATTAATGCCAGTCAAAATGTTTCAGTGACCAAATTGCAGCAGTTCAACTGTATATCAACTGTATAGCAATTACAGATAAACCCTTTTTCTGGACACTGGCAGCAGTTGGATTTTTTTTTTAAACAAGTTTTCTGACCAGAAAAGAAAAGAAAAAAAAAAACAGGTATAGAACTAGACAGTAGAGGAAGCACTAGATTTTTGACCCAAGACAAGTCAGCTTGGGGCACAGCTTTGGGCTCACATAGATAAAACAACAACAAAATTCTGGAAAGAAAGTCAGTCTCTCTTCACTTACTTGATTGGGATCAATACAACTAAATAAGCATATCAGTTCCTCCAATCATATCAGTTACTTGTCCTCCCTTTCAGTGATTTTGGTTCTACCTTCTATCATCCACTCACTCAGAAGCTTGTTCCAGATATTGTCATTATAATATCTGCACCCATTCCATAATCTCCATTTCCACACACTATTCTCTAACCACCAACTCCCAACGCCCTCTAATGAACTCCCACATTCCTAGTAAAACCTCTTCCCCACTCAACCATCAATCTTACAGTCTTTTCACCCTTGTTCCCTAAGTCTCACCCTTGTTCCCCAAAGACTGTACTTGTCTCATAACTTATCTTAAACTCTATCATTACAAACCTCAACTCCCTTGCCACTTTCCCACATCATAGTCCTTCCTGGGTAAAACCACAAGCCTGGTAAAATCTAACTGTCTCCCACAGGCAGCTGAAAGTCAATATAGAAAAGCCACGGCCACTCTATTATGACTTCTTCTATCACCTCACACCTTCTTCTCCATTACCCTCTAAGTGGATGACTTTGGCTCCTATTTCCTGAGAACAAAGGGGCAATTATAAGAGATTTGCAGCTGCTAGCATCACAGTATAGCAGCCTCTGCCCCATCTCTACTAGAACTGTGGATGAATTATCCATGCTTCTGGCAAAAACCACTTCTCCACGTAAGTTTCCTTCCTTTCTTGACCACCCCAGGATATTATTCCAAAATCTTTCCTTTCTCTACCAGTGTCATTTTTACTTCTCAGCTTGAGTCTTCTCATCAACATATAAACAACTATTATTTTTCCATTAAAAAAAAAATTCCCTGGGCCACTGCCCCAATCTTTTCTTTTGTTTAAAATAAAACAAAAAGGTCTAATTTTCTCAATCTCTCTCCTCCAATGAAACTTTCATCCCCATGCACCACTACATCAAAATCCCTTTCAATACCACCAACAAACTCCACTGTGCTACCCATATGCCCATTCTAATAACATAGCTTGTCTTCTTGTTGGCATGCTTGTCTTCCAAGATATCACACCCTCCTGTTCTTCCCCATACTTCCCTACTACTCTTTTCGGTCTTCTCTCAACAAGGACAAAACAACCTGAATAAAACAAAACAGAACTTTTGTATATGATTGGTGAGAATGAAAGATGGTTCAGCCCATATGGAAAACAGTGTGGAAGTTTCTCAAAAAATTAAAAATAGAACTATCATATGATCCAACAATCCCATTTCTGGGTATTTGTCCAAAAAGAGTTGAAATCAGATCTTGAAAAGACATTAGAACTATCCCACGTTTATTGCAACACTATTCACAATAGCTAAGATGTGGCAGCAATGTAAAAATTCATCAATAGATAAGGAAAGTGCGGTATATATGCATACAGTAGAGCATTATTCAACATTAGAAAAGCAGGAAATACTACATTATGTGGCAATGTGAGTGAACCTTGAAGACATTATACTAAGTCAAATAAGTCAGTCACATAAGGAAAAAGACTAAATGACCGCACTCATATGAAGTATCTAAAGTAGTCAACTCAGAAGCAGAGAACAGAATAGTGGTTGCCAAGGGCTGAGGAGAGGGAAAAATCAGGCATTGCTAATCATGTCAACAAATGTATATGTTCATTGCAAGATAATGAAATTAATAATAATGTACTACATGCTTAAAAATCTACTGAGACTAGATATCATGTGTTCTTATAAAAGTTTTTAATGTTTAATGATAACAAAAAGACAAAATAAAACTGCTGGAGAGAAAAATAACTTATTACATTATATGTAAGTATTGTTAATGTGATTAGTGTACATTATTAGATTGTTGAATCATATGAAATTTATGTCATCATGGGAAATCAATAAATTATGTGACATAATTGAAGAATCAAGAATTAGTAATAAAGGCATATTCTTTAGCATTTCATTACTTTTAGAAACTTAAATGGAAAGGGAGAAAGTATCATATAAACCTTTATTTTTTAAACTTTGTTGGAAGTTTAAAAAAAAAAGGTGCTTCATAACCTTAGCGTACTTTTCTTGCAGAGCTTCCACGTCTGGGTGGGAGGAGTCTACATTCAGAATTCATCTGAAGAAGTAAATAATGCAGAGCACCATACTGTTAATTGGGATTCCACTGCTTCTGATTTTCTGTCATTATCACCCTTGTTCTCAGTTCTGCTCTTTTGCTCATACTTGTAACTGACTCTTCCAGTCCTCTCTGTCCCTAATTCCAGCCCTTCATCCACTTAATTAACAATTAAATTTAACTAATTCCTATTATTCCTGAAGAGTAATGAGCCTCTCCATCTCTAATCCCTAGCAAAGTTCAGCAACATATAAAGAGTACATGTTATGACAAAGAGGATTGATTCCAGGAATGTAAGTCTTGCTTAGTATTCAAAAACCAATAAATGCAATATACCATATTGATAGAATAAAACAAAAAATAATTTCAAATGATACAGAAAAGAATTTTGAAAAATCCAACATGCAATGATGAGTTAAAAAAAAATCAATAAGCTTTTAACAAGCTAGAAATAAAAGGGACCATCCTTAATTTGATAAAGGGAAACAACAAAAATCCATAGTTCATTCTTAATGGTGGAAGACTGAATGCTTTCCTCCCAAGATTGAGAACAAATCAGTACTGTTGATGCTCACTAGTTCTGTTCAACACAAGCTCGATATACAAAAAAGTCAACTGTATTTCTACATATAATCAACGGAAAATTTGAAGAGTGCATTAAGAAAATAATTCCATTTGCAAGAGCATCAAAAAAACTAAAATACTTGGGAATAAATTTAATGAAAGAACTTCAGCTTTTATTCTGAAAAGTAAAAAACTTGGAAGAGAAATTAAAGGAGACTTCAATAAATGAAGAGATATTCCACATTCATGAATTAGTAAATTAAATAGTCATGAAGTTAAATCTCCTCAAATTGCTCTATAAATCTAATACAATCCCTATAAAAATCTTAGTAGACCTTTTCATAGAAATTGATACAGTCAAGGTGCCAAGACAATTCAATGAGCAAGAAATGTTATTTTTCATAAATAGTGTTGGATTAATTGGATACCCAAATGCAAACATATATATATGATCAAAAATATATGATGTATGATAAATACATATGATAACGAATTAAAAGTCAGCAAAAAGACTTGCATGAATATTTCACCAAAGGTATATGAATGACTAATAAATACTTATAAAGATACTCAACAATATTAGTCATTAAGGAAATGTAAGTCAAACAATAAGATACTGCTTCATGCCCATTAAAATGGTTATAATTTTAAAAAGACAGACATAAGTGTTAGAAAGATGTGAATCTCATTTAATGGCTTTAGTGTGGTAATCTGTACTATGATTAGGTGGGATGTCTTGTTTTTAGGAAATATTAAAGTATTTAGGGGTAAAAAGGTACATGTCTCCAATCCATTTTCAAATAGTTCATTAAAAAACGTATGTGTGACATGCATGCTGTATGGAGAGAAAAATCAAGAAACAATTAAAAGGCCAAGGACTGAAAATGTAAACAGTCAATGAATTTGCATAACAGATATGGAATTTTTAAAATTATATAAACATAAAAATTATTCAAAGAAAGTCTTCTTTAGACAAGAAATAACAAAAATAAAAGCGGAGATTAATGAAATAGAAACCAAAAAGACCATCGAGAAGATAAAGAAAACCAAAAGCTGGTTCTTTGAAAAAATAAATAAAATTGACAAACCCCTGGCAAGGCTTACAAAGAAAAGAAGAGAGAAAACTCAAATAAACAGGATCATAAATGAAAATGGAGATATTACAACAGACCCAGCAGAAATCCAAAAGATAATTAGAGACTACTACGAACATCTATATGCAAACAAATACAGCAACCTGGAAGAGATGGACAAATTTCTGGAACAATACAGTCATCCAAAATTGAACAAAGAAGAAATAGAAAACTTAAACAGGTCAATCACAAACAGTGAAATTGAGGCAGTCATCAAAACTCTCCCTAAAAACAAGAGCCCAGGTCCTGATGGTTTTACAAATGAGTTCTACCAAACATTCAAAGAGGAACTAACACCGGTACTATTAAAACTCTTTCAAAAAA
>PVHY01032460.1:0-11862 GCA_004024945.1 Uropsilus gracilis
GGGGGGGGGGGGGGGGGGGCTAGGGGAGACACATACTGCTTTGCTGGGCTCCAATTTACACTGTCCTCACCCACTCCCAGAATTCTTCAGTGGACTCTTCATGGAAGGCCTGGTTTAAATTTGGGCTTAAATTCACTTTGAGCCGGAGTTCTTTGTAATCTGGTGTTTTCTCAGAGGGACAGTGAGGTGGGCTGGCTGCTTGAGGCTCTTACCAAATCTGACTCCTGATTATTCTTGTTCCCTAAGTGACAGAGGGTTGAGTGGCTTCTTGTTTTTTGCCCATGTATCAGAAAGCAGAGAGGTGCTTGGTTGGCACAGCCTCTTTTAGGTAGGTTGATGTGTTTATCGAGCTTTCATTGGCACATGGGAAGGACTGATGGGATTAGGCAGATTGGGGCAAGTGGGGCATCAAAGAGCAAATCACCGAACACTTGGCTGTGAACTGGGCTTGCGGAAGCAGGGCCTGCTCCTCCACCTTCCAGCAGAAGACTGTTCCTGCAGGGAGACTCTAGAGCTGCAGCAAAGCAGGGAAACCTCCTGCAGCCAAGAGGGCTCCAGCAGTTCTTCCTCACCCCTCTCTGCCCTATCCCTGTGTGCCTTTCATTTTGTCCACTATTTCCTTTCCCGTGGAACCATTCAGAGCATTAAGTGGCACATTCCTCCCTCCCAGAGAGGAAGCGCATCGAGGACTAGAAAAGGGTTTCTCTCCTCCTTGGTGGCTCTGATTCTAGATTTCTAGGTTTGGAGGGTGAGGACAGCCTGGAATCCTGCCCTCCACTGGGAGTCAGGATGTACAGTAGTGCTTTCAAGATCTCAGTCATCAGTAAACAAGCCATTATGCTCTATGGCTGGTGTGTTCTCTGTTTGGCTGGGCAGCCTGTGGTTGCCATGGATATGGCTTTGTCTTTGGATGCCTATAACCAAGGAGGATTTAAGTAAATCCTCAGGGGTCAATATTTCCATAAAGAAAAAAAAGAAAGAAAGAAGCAGTATTTCTTAAATAACTCCAATAAACCCTTAAACAGCTCTGAAGCCATCATTGAACTAACAAAAACCTCAGGCTTTAATGACCAGAGCTAGAAGGCCACACACATTTAACAAGGTACTTGGAATTAGAAAGACGAGGTCCATTAATGGCTCTGATCACAGCAGGTAAAAATGATGGTATTTCCAGATTGAGTGTTTGGATAAAATCAAGTTACTTTTTTGGGCCCATGGTTTATTTTTCAGAATGCTTCTTGATTTGCTGCTTCTAATTTGTCATATTCATGCATATAAACAAGTCAGTATTTTAAGCAAATAGTAGTTTTTGTCACAGGGGATACGGTGACATTTGGCAATGACTATGGAAGATGTGTAGATTGCACTAAGGAGAGAGAGAGAGAGAGAGAGAGAGTGATGAGAGAGAAGAGACTTGGTTCTGTATAGTAACCAAGGGCTTCCTGGGTCTTTGTTCAAAAGCACACACTTTATCCCAGGGTTCCTCATAAGTCACTCCAGAGAAAGGTGCTGTCTCCCAGTACAGTAGAGGCCAGAGGCTGAGGGCTGGAGCACAGCCACAGTCCTGCCATGTTTTGGCTCTTTGCTTAAGGGCCACATCCTTGTTAATGGGGCACCCCTGTGTAGGTTCTTTGTGTTTCCAGGGACCACACTGCCTCTTCAGGAAAGCAAACTGCGGACTCTAGGGTGAGGACCCTGGTTGAAATGCCACCACTTGGAAAAGGCAGCTGTCACAGAAGCACTCACACTGGCGACACCAGGCTGCCTGTCCCCTCATGGTGACAACACGGGGTTTTGTCATCCATCCCACTTGCTTCATTGGCAGCGACACCCTTCCAGTGAAGAATCTGTGTCTAAACTGCAATTACCCAGCAACCTCTTTCATTGAAGTGGGAAAAAGTGATTTTAATTCCCTTTCTGTCTGCTTAATTTCTCATGTGTTTGTACTTAAACACTGGATTAAACCAGAACTTCTTGCTTGCCTGCTTCAGAGTTTCTCCAACCCCCACCTGTGATGTCACCTGGCAACCACAGACCTTCCAAGTGGGGGCTTAGGGCATTCTCACTGACTCCAAATGCCCTTATGCAAAGCCGGCTGAGATTATTGCTAGCTCATTGCCCAGGGGCCTCTGGAGACCTGCCTGTGGAAGCTGGGAAGCTGCTCCTTGAGTTGTCTCTGGCAGGTCCTGGGAGAAATGGCCTCCTTTCCAGACCAGCTGTGAGCTGGCTCACCATTTGCCTCCATCCTGCCACCAGCTGGCTGGGAGACTGAGGCTGGATTCTGAAGTCATGGGCCAACTGAAGGAGACCAGCTTCTTGGTTTGATGAGGCCCGTAGGAGGATGTGTCTGGAAGTTCTAAGAAAGCTTTGAGGATATTAAGAGGGGTTCCTGGATAAACAGTGCCAGTTTTTCTGAACCACCCTTCAGACTCAAGGGGATTCTGATCTCCAGGGTTTCCATATAGTTTCTCCAGGACTACCACCAAGGGGATAAGTACCCTGGAAAACTCAGCCACTCGGATCCTTACTTGACACAAGTCTGAAAAAGACCTTTTTGAGTTAAATTATGAGGTTTTTTTATTTTCTAAGTTAGCAAAAAAGAATGAGGGGCCATCTGGGATTCAGTGGTGACTTTGAAAGGAACTGGGAAGGTTACAAGCTTTTGTTGACATCTTTTCCATGCCATTACCAAAAATCTACAAGAAAGAAAAGGTGGCAGTAAGAGAAAGACATTATAGTTCTGACTGTAAATGAACACAAACAAATGCTGGAAGGAGGGGAACATAATGAAGGATGTCACAAAAGAATAGCAGGAATCTGTATATTAGTGTCAGAAAAACTGAAGTTCAGAATATGCTAAGACTTGTGAAATAGCAGCTGACATGAGAATAATACTGCATGGTTTGGAAAGCATTTTCATGTAAATGATCACATGGATCCTCACAATAAACCTGGGAGGGGGTAGGGGTTATTATCCTCAGAGTGTGTGGTGACTTCTCAGAGGCAGAGCTGGGATTTAAGCCCAGATCATCTTGGGCCAAATGCTGGGTCTTTCCACCACCCCACATCATTTCTGTTAACATTGTTCAAAATACATCTAGAGAAAGTTCAGGAGGCGCCATGCATGGGGAGAGAGTGAGAGGAAGCTGCATTAATTCTTTTTCTCCTTCAGTGTTTATCAGAAAGCAGAACAATCTTCAAAGGGCAGGACAAATTTCTCAAGATGGGTGAGACCGTCAAGGGCAGCTGTTTTCCAGATGTTGGCCTGGGCATTGCAGCTGGCTGTTTTCCAGGGACTAATTTCTCCTGTGTAGCACTTCAGAAATTATTTGGTTAGTATCTGTGTTTTCCACCAGATTCAAGTTTTATGAAGGCTGGGACATGACTGCTCTGTCCATTGTATCACATTGTCCATAAGCTCTGTCCACAGACCACTAGGCAGTGAAAAAATAGCTGATCACACACTTGTCAGCAGTAATGTCTGTGAAATTATGGAAAATAGGAGGTATATCACAGACAGAGGCAGAGTTGTGATTTACAAAAAAAAAGAAGAGAAAATGTAGATTGTAGAGTGTTTTTCCCAATTAACTGAGAATTGCCTCCAATGTATTTTACATTCATTTTAAAAATATAATGAGACCCCAAGATAGAAAAGGAGTCATATGGTCACATATCAGCCATCCCAGAGATTTATCAGATACTGTCTTGGGTTGTTCCATGCTGAATTGGGGCCTTCTGGGCTTCAATGGACAAGATGCAGAAATAAAGGGTTTTAAGGTAAGAGTCTTCTTTTTAAGGTTCTAGACCCTCCTTTCAGGATGAGTTGTTCCATTAATTATTCAGGCTTCGTAGAAGAGGACATCTTACTTTTTGCTTGTGTTAGCAGGTATATATTTAGAGAAGATGGCAGGATACATTTGATACCATAGATTAGCAATTTTGTCACTTATCAATACTTGTCATCTTCATAATTGCCATAATTACACATATGATTGGAAACAGTGTAGGCAGAGTGCTCTTTAAGGACATTGAGATGATGAAGGACTGGGCACAATTGAACCAGATTCCCAGAGATTTCTTAAGCAACTCTCTTCTTGGGAAAGACATCTATTAAGGGTAGACTTCCTCTTTTCCTGAATTCTCTATTCCAAGTCCACGACTGAACTTTGGAGGGGTTAGAAGCGTCAGCATGAGCTGACCTCATCTCATGTCCTTCATTTACTTCACAAGGGTCTTCTTTGTGCCCCTCAACACACCTGGGGCACTGGCATCTGCTGTCCTTCTTCCAGGACTACTCTTCTCTACATCATTATCCCTACTACCTACTTGGTATCATTCAAGCCTCAGCTCAATCAGTATCTCTTCAGAGAGACCATTTGTATTTTATTTTCTTCATTGCATTTCATCACATCACTCTTCCATCTCTCTGTCCTTCTCCTTCTCTGCTTTCTCCTTTCTCATCATTTCCTCTTCTTCATCTGTCTAAAATGGGAGATCTGTGAGGCAGGGACCTATATGCCTCATTCACTGATGTATTGTCAGTGCTCAGGAGGATGCCTGAAGGTGCTCAGTATACACCTGTTGCATGAACAAGGTGACATACTCTACTTTATTTATTGGCTGCTTCCATTTAGAACACTTAGGAACCATGACTATTTTCAACAAAAGGCAAATGGTGGGGGAGTAGTGCAGGGAGGAGGTAAACAGATCATTTGAAAAGTACTTTGATATCGGGAAAGAGCACTCATGTTTGAGGGGGGCTCTGATAACTGAAAACAATCCTTAGTGCCAGACTTGGATCAAAAATTCTGGAAGCAGCTAAGGCTAAAATAGCTGTGCCATAGCCTTGGTACAGTAAATGAAACACCAGGGAAAGCTGAGAAAATATAGCAAATTCCACATGGGAATGTAAGAAAGCTCTGCTGGCAGGTGATAAGCCTGCTTAGGATCTTTCAAAATATCCTGGATTCAGATCATGTTATGTCACCTGATCATTTGGAATGAGTTAGGAAAATGTCAAGGATAGGCAATAAAGTGAAGCCTGGGTGGCAGAGAAGGTGGAAGAAAACATGTCCTGGGAAGTATTGGTTTAACTCAGCATTTCTGTCAATTTTATTGCATCCCATCTTTACCTTAGCTTGGCAAAATGGGGATGGTATTGCTCACTTTTCTGGTAGGGAAGAGTGAGGCAATCAGATCATCTTTTGGAACTAGATCCTAAAGAACAGTTGACTAAACAGGATAGAGAATATTTTCTCTCATGGAAACTTTTGAGCTAAAGCACTTCACGGTCACAAATTCATAGACCCAACTGACTTTTATTTTGTTGTTCTGCCATCTTGGGACATTGTCCTCATCCAATGGTAGATTCTACTTCATCCACTTTTAAGCCAGAAGAAGGAAAAAAGGGGAAAACACTAGCTTTCCAATACTAGCCTTCACCATCGGGAAGTGATATCTCATTCACATCTCATTGACCAGAACTGTGTCTTTGACCTTACCTCAATGTACAGGATATTGAGAAATGTGGTTATTGTGATGTTGCAACAAAAGTACAACCATTAAAGAAGAGAAAAATGGGTATCAGGAGACAGAAAGTCAGCTACAGGTGACTGAAAAAATTATGGAGTAAGAAGCCTGGGATGGGAACTTGGGGAAAGTTCTGGAATGTCTTAAAAGCCAAGCAGTTTGAATTCTCAAATATAATGTGTAGCCATTTGAGTAAGAGAGAAATATGATCAAAGGGTGGTGTTAGAAGGGTTTCCTATGTGCTATAGAGAGACTGGAGCCTCTCAGTCTTGCTCTAGTGAAGCTTGGGCTGAATCCCTCTCTGTTGTGAAGGGCTATCCTGGGCAGGATGTTCAACATCATCTGTGATCCTTAGATGTCAGTAGCACTGCTCCAGTCATAATAATCACAAATATTGTCAAATGTCCCCTAGAGGCAAAATCACTCCTGGTTGAGAATCAGGGCTATTTATTATTTTTAATTAATGTAGTTTATTTTTTCATTCTCATTCTTGACAATTGTATTTTTTTTATTAGAGACTAGGTCTTGCTATGTTGCCCAGATAGTCTTGAACCCACAGACTCAAGTGATCCCTAGCCTCAGCCTCCCAGGTAGCTGGGATTATAGGTGCACATGCCACCACGCCTGGCTTGACTTGTCTTCTTTCACTATTTTCTTATTATGATTGTGTACACATAACTAGAAGTTTATTTTTTTTTATTTTTTAATTTTTTTGAAGACTAGGTCTCACTATTTTTGCCCGTGGAACCACAGGCTCACATTGCCTGGGGTACCACAGACTCAAGCAATCCCCAGCCTCAGCTTTTCAGGTAGCTGGGATTACAGGCATGTGCCACAATGCCAGCTATTTTTTGGGACTAGGTCTTGCTGTGTTGCCCCAAGCAGGACTTGAACCGCAATCCCTAGCCCCAGCCACTTCATAGGCTGAAGTTTACAGGCACAAGCCACTGTGCCTGGCCACATAACTAGAAGTTTAAATAATAGGAAGGCAGGCTCAGTTCTAGTGATTGAAAGTCATTTTACTCCTCTTAAGAAACACTCATACAACATTTAAACAAACAAGCTTTAATTTACTCTAAAAACAACACTTTGAAAGTCCTAAGAGATCTTTCTTCCATACTCAGCCCCTTGAGATTTCCATTGCTCTTATAGTTTGTCCCTCTGGCCTCAGGAAAATAGACACACTGAGGCCACCCCATTCTCCCCAAGCACACACATCTGGGAAGTGGGTGTGGCAAGGGACAGAAAGGTCAGGCCCTTATCCTTATCTAATAGATGTGTATACTGAGACAAAAAAAGCTTGAAGATTGTTTTGAAATTTGTTTTTCTTGAGCTCCCTAAATTTTGCTTTGTAGGTACTCTTTAGAATTACCACCTCAACCTCAAACCAAAATACAGCCTTTCATTGTATTTCTGCTACTCTAAACAAATTTTGCAAGTCATGCAAGATATACAAAGAAATCCAGGAGAAATGTCTTTAAAATCTATCTAGTGTCCTATGTCTTTAAAGTAGTGTACTGTATTAAAAAAAAATAGGGTACCTGGGTTGAATAGTGTCCCCTTGAAATGTCTACTTGGAACCTCAGATATCGAAGTGTTCTACAGATTTTATTAGTTAAGATGAGATCATACTGGATTAAAATGAACCCTAAACTCAACCACTGGTGTCTTTAAAAGAAGAGGAGCAGATTCACAGATACATGCTAGGAAGCAGGCCATTAGAGATAGAAGCATAACCTGAGAGATAACAAGCCTTTCCAAGTCAAGGAATGCCAAGATTTGCCAGGTGCCACCAATATAGGCAAGGAAATATTCTCCCCTAGAAGTTTGGGGAGGGGGTATTTCTTGTGGAACTTGTTAGGTGGCTGTGGCCCCTAGTACTGGTGGTGCTGCATTAAAATAGCAGCTATTCATTGGTGGGTGGAGACTTGGAGAAGAGAAGTTAAGAGTCTCTTGAGAAAAGAGGATTACAAGATTGGGGAGGGGACAGAGAAAAACACATGGAAGGAGACAGAAGACAGGGATCAGAGGAGGAAGGTGTGGAGAGCAGAGGAGAAGGGAAGCTGTAGGTCTCAGAGCTGTTGCTGCAATGTGGGGCAGCAGGACAGGGAAGGAAGCCAAGCTATGGGATTCCATCCCCATCCTGGGCTGGTGAGGAGCCCGGGGAAGCATGTTGGAGAAACTTGTCAGCTGTGTGAGCTGTTTTGGAAATGTGGTGCTTCAAAACTTGGTTTAATTTTGAAACTGTGAAGCTTGGAAGTGTTCTGGAGAACTGAAGAGAGTTTGCTGTGTTGCTGTTTTTAATGTGAGACATTTGAAGTGCTTGCTGTGTTGCTGTATCAAGTGAGTTTTGCTGATTCTGGGCCACTTTGGAGTTGGAGCTGAAAGAGTGTCAGAGCTGTGCCTTTTGGAAAAGAATTGATGGTCCCATCCTGGTTTTCCTCATTGGATTTGAATCTCTTGCTATTGGGGAAGGATCGACTATACCATCTTGGCTTCTTTTGACTCGGAGTTAGTAGAGCTGTGTCTTTGAAGAAAGAGTGGCGGGGCCATCTTAACTCCTTCATCTGGCTTAAGGTGGGGGCAGCCACCACTTTGTGGATGCACATGGCTGCTGCAGTCATGTGCACTTTGGACTAGAGACTGAACTGTGTGGTAAGATTACCAAAGGGGTTCCCTTGTACCCCTCAGTGACTCTTGTCTAATTTGTCTTTTAATAAGTAAATTTGTTTTTGCCTCCCTCTTAAAGTTTATGTGGTCTTGCTACTGCATATGCAGGCTGGGAAGAACATGGTGTGTGGCTGACTTTAAAAGGCCAGCTGCACCCCTTTGTAAGTTTGGTCAACCCCGTTTTGTTTGTTTTCCCACCTGATTTTGGAACCTTGATTTTGAACTTTTAGTATCCAGAACTATGAGAGAGTAAATTTTTTTTTGCTTCAAGTCATCCATCTTGTGGCAACTTTGTAATAATTGTAGCCCTAGGAAACTAATATAAATGTTAATTTTATAGATGCTTTTAGATTTTTATTAACACTTGGGTTTGCCAGTTCCTGCTACAGACACCTTGATTTTCAGAGATGATATCATCAACAAAGTTTAGCCTTGCCTGGTGCTTCACCACCATTGGACTGACTTTAAATAGTACTATTAACAGTTCTGCCAACACCCCCCCCACCCCATAACAAACAAAAGAAAAATCCCATAGTCAGTGATTCTGTTCAACAATCAGGTTTCTGACTGGAAGTCTGAACACAACATTAATACTTCCCTTCAGACCAAGTTGTAAGCCAAGAGTTTTGGGCATCCCTCTGTGATGGGTAGTGATGGGTAATAGTCCCTCAGTTTTATCACTACAGGACAGTGACTGCTCCAGAGGAGTTGCAAACCTGCATTTTAAGGGAAAGGGGAAGGAAAGCTTTTGGTGGGGATCCTAGAGAGAAACTTGAGAATGTGAGCCAGTGGGTCATAGGTGTAGGCTTGGGAGGGAGAAATAAAGGGTGAAAGGGGTAGGGGGAGGTGTAGGGTTGGGACTGCTGGGGATGTGTGTGGGGGAGTAGGGAGAGAATAAGAAGCAGGACAGCTGAATCCTTTGGAGAGGGAAATGATCTTAATTTACCATAGGCAAAAACAAAAAGGGAAGTTACAACATTTTTAATGACAGTGTTTCTGTCACTCACCCTGATAGTAGTAATTATGTCTATTATGCAAATTTGGTGGTGAAGGTGCTGTCCTGTGAGCTTTTTCCTGAGGGGATTAATGGGGGAGGTTTTAGTGTCACCAAATAGAGTCTGGGAGGTCTGGAAGTTCTCATTTGTAATCTTACAAATACACAATTTCTTATAAAATAAGCTCTTTAAATTAACTAAAGCAGATCGCTGTTTTCTCTTTCATCCAACCCTGTTCTTACTATGTCCTGTGTTTATTTTTCTCTTGGAGAGGACTAGACATTTGCCTGGCTTGATCTTTAGCCAAAACAAATCATTTGCACACATATTTTTAGAGGGGAGAGAAGTGAATATGTTGCTTGTCCGGAGAACAACTCAGAAATTCATCTAAATTTTGGGTAAGGAATGAGGGGATGAGGGTAAAGGGGGTGTTGGGTGGGAGTAAATGATTTCCACAGCAGCTGGAAAGCAAACATTGACTACCGTTGGTATTGGAAACATGTACCTCATTCAGAAACATTTGTTCAATCCCTACTGTGTGGCAGACCACTGGTGGAGGGGCTTTGGACATAAAGTTGACTTTTAAACAGGGGAACTGTAGTTTAGTAAAAAGATTACTGATTAGATGATTACTCATTCACTAGTCAAATAGTCATTGAGTCTCTTTTGCACTGGAGATTGTTCTGGCACTTATGGTGTAAGTGCAAGCAGAGCAGACACAGATCCTGCCTTCTGTGGGTGAGACAGAGGGTATATGTCACACAAATGGAGATATTTACTCCACCTGAAGGAGTCAGGGACTCCTGCAAAATCTTGGTAGGTGCTGAAGAGAGATTGTTGATTGTTCTTTAAACTGTGCTTTTAACTTTTTGCATGTGTTTTGTGATAACCCTCACCGCAGCACTTCCTAATGAATCAAATGTGAACTGGCACAGGAAATGTAGCATCTCAACAAAAACATTTTAAAATGGCCTTTTTGTGATCCATCTTCTCAGCCTAGACACTATCCTCTATAGACTCATACAGCCTCCTAGTGTCAACTCCTTGCCGTCCCCCCACCCCTTCACAGATGACCCCTAAAGGCATGACCTCTGAATTCCAAGTCTTCTATCTACCTGCCAACCTCAGTGACCAGCGTCTCCCTGACACTTTATCCAGTCTGGAGCCATGTGACATTCTTCTCCTTGGCCTCCTGCTAAATCGTTAACTGAATCAGCTCCTCCTCTCTCCACTGCTTGGGGCTGCTGTTCCCCATTCACCAACAGAAACCTGTCCTCCCCTACTGGGCTTGCAGTTTGCCTGGGACTTGAGGTACTTGAGTGCTTTCCCAGCATCCTCTGGGCTGCCACCTCACCAGTAAACACGTCCCACGGTGTGCAGCCAATGGCCCGCACAACCCAAAGCCTGCATCTCTGTAGCACAGTGCGCTGGTTGCCCTGCCCAAGTTCATGATGCAAGGCAAGGAAAGAGGAATGAAGCGGCTCCTTTCCCTGACACGCTGCAGGATTTTCCAGCTCTAGGAATACTTTTACGACGAAATCCAGGTGGGGTTCCCCACACTCAAGTGGGTTTCCAGTTCTTAGACTATGAAGGTCTATTAGAGACGTCCTAATAGGGAGAAGGCTCAGAACAGATAAAACAGGTTGACAGCTGCTAAGCTAGCTATGGAAGGAGAAGAAAGGTGGGCTACAAGCTCCCTCTTGCTCTTGAGAGGTCACTGGCTCATGGCAGTGGTGTCAGCTACTCTATCATTCTGCAGTGTGACCCCTCCTCTTTGGAGGGGTACTAAGCATCCTGTCACTATTTCTGTGAGCCAGTTGTTTTGAAGACAGAGGTGGGAGGACTGGCCTGTATGGGCTCTGGTGGTGTGAGAAGCTGTACACTTGCCCTACTTCTGCTAAATGAACCATGTTAACCTAATACTTGGAGGCAGATTCCCTCTCTGTGGTGGCTATACCCAACACCAGGTGAGGAGGCCCCCTGAGCCACGCTCTCTGTTTACACCTCTCCTTGGCAGGGCCTTACTCTGTACCCTAGGAGCCTCCCTGTCTGTCTTCCTGTCACTGCTGTAATGGAGACATCTGAGGGATATCACTAATTCACTAAGTGTCTTCCTTCAGCCTGAGCATGCATTTTTAATTAACGTTTATATCATGACTCAGGTAACACAGCTCTGCCTTCTTCTCTGTCCTCATGGAACACAGCTAAAGTCAACTATGAGCTGTTATTTCACACAGAGGAACTCCAGCTACCTCCCTGCTAAGTAACACTTTCTGCTTATTTGAAAACTAAATATTTCAGATTTTAAATACTGTGAAATTAATTTTTGATTTAGTAGCTTTAAATTGTCAGAAGAGCCCTTATAGATAAGTGCAATCAGACTTTCAACATTATACTTGAAAAAACAAGATAGAGATGTTAGATCATTTCCCCAAGGCCATAGGGCAAGCTGGAAGCAGAGCCACAATTAAAATACAGGTGTTCTGAGTGCCAAGTGTGTGTGCCTTCATACTATGGAATCTCTAAAATGATAGATATAAATCCAGACACAGTGGCCTTATACTCTCCCTAACCAAGTCCGAAATGAATATATGAAATGAATCTCCAAGAACTGCTGAAGAAATATAGTCATACATTTGAAGGAGCAATCGTTTTTTGGTTTCTTCAT
>PVHY01032461.1:0-11881 GCA_004024945.1 Uropsilus gracilis
ATGAGTGGATGAAAAAGATGTGGTATATATACACAATGGAGTATTACTCATCAATCAAAAATGACAAATTTGATGAATTTATAGACACCTGGATGTACCTAGAAGAAATCATTCTAGCAGAAACGAGCCAGATAGAAAGGGACAGAAACCAAATGGTTTCACTAATATATGGTCAACCAAATGAAACTGCACAAGGGGATAGTAGGGACCAGCTGGAGCGGGTGGGAAGGGGAGGTGGTAGGTGACCCCCCCAGGGACTGAAACGATGTAAAATAATAATAATGATAATAATAAAGCAGATATTGGTTAAAAAAAAAAGAAAGTACAGAGAAGTTACAGTGAGACGTAAACTTCTGCTTTGGAGTCTGTTTGAATTCAGGAGCGTTCTCGCTGAAAAGGCCGGCCGGTCACTGAAAGGTGGATATTCTCAGGAATTTGAAAGAAAACTCGTTTAGTAAGAAGTGTTAGAAATCATGAAACATAAGTGCTGCATGTGAGATGTACTCATTATCTACTCTCCTCCCTAAAGTGTACAACATGATATATAGAACAGTAGTCTGACTGAATTGAGGAATTTTCTCCCTGAAAACAATGCCCTATGGTATGAATGGACTAAATCAGCGGGAATTTGAATGAAAAAAGGTTTAATAACAATTGTAGAAATCATGACTTAAGATCTGTGGATGGTATAGACTATATCCTTTTGTACCCCATAAAGTGTAAAACATAGAAAGATTTCATCTATGATCATCAAAGTACAGAGAAGTCACAGAAAGATATATACTGCACCCTTTGGAGTGTGATTGAATTCAGGAGCTTTATCGCTTTAAACACTGTCTTATAGCGTGATAGGCCTAAATCAGCAGGATTTTGAATGAAAAAAGGGTTAATAACAAATGGGAGAAATCATGACTTAAGATCTGTAGGTGATATGGACTTATCACACTTATCACACTTATCACACTCCATGAAGTGTATATCCATTATACCACATGTAGTGAAATACATAGAGAGATTTCATCTATGATCATCAAAGTAAAGAGACGTCACAGAAAGATATATACTCTACCCTTTGTTGTGTGATTGAAGTCAGGAGGTTTCTCGCTGAACAAACTTCCTGTTGGTCTGAAAGGCCTAAGACAGCAGAATTTGAATGAAAAAAGAGTTAATAACAAGTGGGAGAAATCATGAATTAAGATCTGTGAATAACATGGACTTATATCTTTTTCTACCGCATGAATTGTAAAACACAGTGCGATTTCATCTATGATCATTAATGTAAAGAGAAGTCACAGAGAGATATATAAAGCAATCTTTGGAGTCTGATTGAATTCAGGAGTTTTCTCCATGAAAACACAGACATATGGCATGAAAGGCCTAAATTAGTAGGATTTTGAATGAAAAAATGTTAATAACAAGTGGGAAAATTAAGCTTAAGATCTGTGGGTGAAATGGACTTATATCCTTTTTGACCTCATGAAGTATAAAAAAGAGAGACATTTCACCTATGATCATCAAAGTATGGAGAAGTCACAGAATGATATATAGTGCACCTTTTGAAGTCTGATTGAATCCAGGAGGTTTCTCCGTGAAAACACTTCCAGTTGGCCTGAAAGACCTAAATAAGCAGGAATTTGCATGAAAAAAGGTTTAATAGCAAGTGGAAGAAATCATGACTTAATATCTGTCGTTGATATGGACTTATATCCTATTCTACTTCATGAAATGTTCAACAGAGAGAGATTTCATCTATAAACATCAAGGTAAGGAAGATCCATAAAGATACATATTGCACCCTTTAGAGTGTGATTGAATTCAGAAGGTTTCTCGCTGGAAACACAGCCTGTTCGCCTGAAAGGCCTAAATCAGCAGGAATTTGAAAGAAAAAAGGTTAATAACAAGTGGGATCAATCATGAATTAATATCTCTGGTTAATATGGATTTATATCCTTTTCTACTCCATGAAGTTTATAAGTTAGAGAGATTTCAGCTATGATCATCAAAATACAGAGAAATCACAGAAAGATATACTGCAACCTTTGGAGTCTGATTGAAATCATGTGGTTTCTTGCTGAAAACACTGCTTGTTTGCCTGAAAACAAAAAATCAGCAGGAATTTTAACATAAAAAGGGTTAATAACAATTGGGAGAAATCATGAATTAAGATTTTTGGGTGATCGGACTTATATCTTTTTCTACCCCATGAAGTATAAAACATAGAATTCATCTATGACCATCAAAGTACAATGAAGGCAGAGAAATATATATACCCACCCTTTGCAGTCTGATTATATTCAAGAGGTATCTCGCTGAAAACACTTCCTGTTGGCCTGAAAGGCATAAAATCAGCAGGAATTTGAATGAAAAAATGGGTTAATTACAAGACGGAGAAATCATAACTTAAGAACTGTGGGTGATATGTACTTATATCCTTTTCTACTCCATGAAGTGTATAGCAAGAGAGTTTTCAACTATTATCATCAAAACAGAGAAGTCACAAAAAGATATATACGGCACCCTTTGGAGTCTGATTGAATTGAGGAGGTTTCTCACTTTAAACACTGCCTGTTGGCCAGATAGGCCTAAATCAGCAGGAATTTGAATGAAAACAGATTAATAACAAGTGGGAGAAATCATGACTTAAGATCTGTGGGTGATATGGGTTTTTATCATTTTCTTTTTTTTTAAATTCATTTTATTGATTTGTCACAATTGTGCATTAATTGATCCCTCCTCCTCCCTCCATATGCCCCTCTGTATCCCCCTTCCTCCTCCCTCCATCGACCTCTGTATCCCCCCTTCAGTCACTCCTCCCATTTTTCTGCAAATTGTTGTTGGTTAAGTTGATGTTTAGATGTTGGTTGTTTGGCCTGTTGTTCTCTTCCGATATATGGTAAGTGTGTGTGGTTTTTTTTTGTTGTTGTTTTATTTTATTTATTTATTTATTTATTTATTTATTTATTTATTTATTTATTTATTTATTTATTTATTTATTTATTTATTACCCCGGGGCTTTCCCACTTCTCTAACATTTTCTAACTATCTTGATCTTTTGTGCTCTTCACCTCCCCTGCCTTCTTCCCCCTCCTCCTCTCTCGCTCCATGGTTCAGCCCCATTGGTTGTTTTCAATTTTTATTTGTTTGTTTGATTTTCCCTATATCCCTCATATAAGTGAGACCATCCTGTACTTCTCTTTTTCTTTTTGGCTTATTTCTGCTAATATGAGTCTTTCTATTTCCATCCAGGTTAGTGCAAATGACATGTGTTGAGTATTCATCTATGATCATCAAAGTACAGAGAAGTCTAAGAAGAAATACACTGCACCATTAGAGTCTGACTGAATTCAGGATGTTTTTGCTAAAAACACTGCCTGTTGGCCTGAAAGGCCTTAATCAGCAGGAATTTGAATGAAAAAATTGTTAATAACAAGTATGGACATATATCTTCCTCGACCACATGTAGAGTAACTCATAGAGATATTTCATCTATGATCATCAAAGTAAAGAGAAGTCACTGAAGGGTATATAATGCACCCTTTGGAGTGTAATTGATTTCAGGAGGTTTCTCCCTGAAAACACTCAAGTTTCTATAAAGACCTAAATCAGAAGGAATTTGAATGAAAAAGGTTAATAACAAGTATGGACATATATCTTCCTCGACCACATGTAGAGTAACTCATAGAGAGATTTCATCTATGATCATCAAAGTAAAGAGAAGTCATTGAAGGGTATATAATGCACACTATGGAGTGTAATTGATTTCAGGAGGTTTCTCCCTGAAAACACTCAAGTTGCCATAAAGACCTAAATCAGAAGGAATTTGAATGAAAAAAGAGTTAATAACAGGTGGGAGAATTCGTGACTTAAGATCTGTGAGTGATATGGACTTATATCCTTTTCTACCCCATGAAATGTAAAACAGAGTTCATCTATGATCATCAATGTACAGAGAAGTCACAGAATGATATATACTGCATCCTGTGGATTCTGATTGAATTCAGGATGTTTTTCCCTGAAAACAATGTCTGTTGGCCTGAATGGTCTAAAAAGGAGGAATTTGAATGAAAAAACAGTTAATAACAATGGGAGAAATCATGACTTAAGAACTGTCGGTGATAAGGACTTATATCGTTTTCTACCCCATCAGGTGTAAAATAGAGAGAGATTTCATCTTTGATCAGCAAAGTATTAGAAGTCATGAAAGATATATACTGCAGCCTTTGGGATATAATTGAATTTAGGATATTTCTCCCTGAAAAAACTTCCAGTTGGCCTGAAAGGCCTATATAAGCAGGAATTTGAATGAAAAAAACGTAATAACAAGTGGGAGAAATCATGACTTACGATCTGTCGTATTATGGACATATATCCTTTTCTACCCCATGAAGTGTAAAACAGAGAGAGATTTCATCAATAAACATCAATGTACAGGGAAATTCCATAAAGATATAAACTGCACCCTTTGGAGTGTGATTGAATTCAGGTGGTTGCTCGCTAAAAGCACTGCCTGTTGCTCTCAAAGTTCTAAATCAGCAAGAATTTCAATGAAAAATATGTTAATAAGAAGTCGGACAATTCATGACTTAAGAACTGTGGGTGATATGGACTTAATCCTTTTCCACCACATGAATTGTAAAACATAGAGTGATTTCACCTATGATCATCAAAGTAAAGAGAACTCACAGAAAGATATATAATGCAATCTTAGTAGTCTGATAGAAATCATGAGTTTTCTGCCTGAAAACACTGCCTTATGGCCTGAAAGTCATAAATCCACAGAAATTTGAATGAAAAAAGGATTAATGACAAGAGGGAGAAATCATGACTTAAGATCTGTGAGTGATATGAACTTATATCCTTTTCTACCACATGTATGTAATACATAGAGAGATTTCATCTTAGATCATCAAAGTAAAGAGAAGTCACAGAAAGATATATACTGCACCCTTTGGAGTCTAATTTAATTGAGGAAGTTTCTCCCTGAAAACACTTTCATTTGGCCTGATGAGCCTCAATCAGGAGAATTGTGAATGAAAAAATTGTTAATAGCAAGGGTGAGAAATCATGACTTAAGATCTGTGAGTGATATGGACTTATATCATTTCCTACTCCATGAAGTGTAAAACATAGAGAGATTTCAGATGTAAACATCAATGTACAGGGATGTTCCATAAAGATATATACTGCACCCTTTGGAGTGTGATTGAATTTACAAGGTTTCTCGCTGAAAATCATGCCTGTTGGCATGAAAGGCATAAATCAGCAGGGATTTGAATAAAAAAAGCGATAATATCAGTGGGAGAAACCTTGAATAAGATCTGTGGGTATATGGACTTATATCCTTTCCTACCCCATGAAGTGTAAAACATAGTGCTATTTAATCTATATTCATCAAGTAAACAAAAGTCACAGAAAGATATATAATACAATCTTCGGAATCTGTATGAATCATGAGTTTACTCCTTGAAAATACAGACTTAGGGAGTAAAAGGCTTAATTATCAGGAAATTGAATGAGAAAAGGGTTAATAACAAGTGGGAGAAATCATGACTTAAGATCTGTGGGTGATGTGGACTAATATCCTTTTGACCCCATGAAGTGTAAAACAGAGAGATATTTCATGTATGATCATCAAAGTAGAGAGAAGTCACAGAAAGATATATACTGCACCCTTTGGAGTGTGATTGAATTCAAGAGGTTTCTCACTGAAAACACTGCCTGGTGGCCTGAACGGCCTTAATCAGCAGGAATTTGAATGAAAAAAGGGTTAATAACAAATGTGAGAAATCATGACTTAATATCTGTGGGTGATATGGACTTATATACTTTTCTTCTACATGTAGTGTAACACATAGAGATATTTCATCTATAATCATCAATGTAAAGAGAAGTCACAGAAAGATATATCGTGCACCCTTAGAGTCCAATTATTCAGGAAGTTTCTCCCTGAAAATACTTCCAGTTCTCCTGATGAGCCTATATCAGCAGAATTTTGAAAAAAAATTGTTAACAACAAGGGCGAGAAATCATGACTTAAGATCTGTGGGTGATATGGATTTATATCCTTTTCTACTTCATGAAGTGTAAAACAGAGAGAGATTTCATCTTTGATCATCAAATTTTAGAGAAGCCACAGGAAGATATATACTGAACCCTTTGTAGACTGCCTGAATTCAGTAGGTTTCTCCCTGAAAACAATGCAGAGTGGCCTTAAAGCCTAAATCAGTAGGTATTTGAATGAAAAATGGTTAGTAACACGTGGGACTTATCATGACTTAAGATCTGTGGGTGATATGAACTTATATCATTTTCTAGCCCATGAAGTGTAAAACAGAGAGCGATTTCATCTATAATCATCAACTACAAAGTTGTCACAATAAGGTATATGTTGCAACTTTTGGAATCTGATTGAATTCAGGAGGCTCCTCACTGAAAACACTGCTTCTTGGCCAAAGAGCCTAAATCAGCAGGAATTTGAACGAAAAAACTGTTAATAACAATTGGCAGATATCATGACTTAAGATCTGTGGGTGATTTGGACTTATATCCCTTTCTACCCCATGAAGTGTAAAAAATAGAGGGATTTCATCTATCTATGATCATCAAAAACAGAGAAATCTCAGAAAGATATATTATGCATTCTTAGGGTCTGATTGAATTCAGGATTTTCTGCCTGAAAACACTGCCTTATGGCCTGAAAGGCCTAAATCAACAGGAATTTGAATGAAAAAAGGATTAATAAAAAGTGGGACAAATCATGACTTAAGATCTGTGGGTGCTATGTACTTATATCCTTTTCTACTCCATGAAGTGTAAAACATAGATTCCATCTCTGATCATCCTAGTACAGAGAAGTCCAGAAATTCATATATGCATCATTTGGAGTCTGATTGAATTCAGGAGTTTTCTCGCTGAAAACACTGCCTGTTGGACTGATAGTCCTAATTTAGCAGGAATTTGAATGACAAAATCATTAAAAATAAGTGGGAGAAATCATGATTTAAGGTCTGTTGGTGAAATGGATGTATATCATTTTCTACTCCATGAAGTGTAAAACGTAGAGAGATTTCATCTTTGATCATCAAAGTACAGAGAAGTCATGGAGAGGTATATACTGCACCCTTTGGAGTCCAATTCAATTCAGGAGGTTTCTCCCTGAAAACACTTCCAGTTGGCCTGAAAGGCCTAAATCAGCAGGAATTTGAATGAAAAAGGGGTTAATAACATGTGTGAGAAATCATGAGTTAAGATCTGTGGGTGAAATGGACTTATATCCATTTCTACCTCATGAAGTGTAAAACAAAGAGTGATTTCATCTATAAACATCAAAGTGCAGGGAAGTTCCATAAAGATATATACTGCACCCTTTGGAGTGTGATTGAATTCCAAAGGTTTCTCGCTGAAAACACTGCCTTTTGGCTTGAAAGGCCTACATCAGCAGGAATATGAATGAAAAAAAGGGTTAATAACAGTGGGATAAATCATGACTTAAATCTGTGGGTGTTATGTACTTATATCCTTTTCTACGCCATGAAGAGTAAAATATAGATTTCATCTGTGCTCATAAAATACAGAAAAGTCACAGAAAGATATATACTGCACCCTTTGTAGTCTGAGAATTCAGGAGGTTTCTCATTGAAGACACTGCCTGTTGGCTGATAGCTTTAAATTAGCAGGAATTTGAATGAAAAAATAGTTAATAACAAGTGGGAGAAATCATGACTTAAGTTCTGTGGGTGATATGGATATGTCCTTTTCTAACTCATGTAGTGTAATACATAGAGAGATTTCATGTATTATCATCAAAGTAAAGAGAAGTCATAGAAAGATATATACTGCACCCTTTGGATAATAATTGAATTCAACAGGATTCTCCATGAAAACAATTCCAGTTGGCGTGAAAAACCTAAATCAGCAGGAATTTGAATGAAAAAAAGGGTTAATAAGAAGTGGGACTAATCATGACTTAAGATCTGTGGGTGATATGGAATTATATCCTTTTCTACTCCATGAAGTGTAAAACATGGAGAGATTTCATCTTAGATCATCAAAGTAAAGAGAAATCACAGAATTATATATAATGCAATCTTAAAAGTCTGATTGAATTCAGGAGTTTTCTGCCTGAAAACACTGTGTTATGGCCTGAAAGGCATATATCAGCAGGAATTTCAATGAAAAAGGGTTAATAACCAGTGGAGAAATCATGACTAAGATCGCCTGGTATATGGTCTAAAGTATATCCTTTTCAACCCCATAAAGTGTAAAACAGAGAGAGATTTCATCTATGATCAGCAAAGTATAGAGAAGTCATGAAAGTTACATACTGTAGCTTTTGGCGTCTAATTGAATTTAGGATATTTCTCCCTGAAAAAAACATCCAGTTGGCCTGAAAGGCCTAAATCAGCAGGAATTTGAATGAAAAAAGGGTTAATAACAGTAGGAGAAATCATGACTTACGGTCTGTGGATGATATGGACTACATCATTTTGTACCCCATAAGTGTAAAACATAGAGAGATATCTAATCTTCAAATACAGAGAACTCACAGCAAGATATATACTGCACCCATTGTAGTCTGATTGAATTCAGGAGGTTTCTCACTGAAGACAGTACCTGTTAGCCTGAATGACATAAATAAGCAGGAATTTGAATGAAAAAAGGGTTAATAACCAGTGGGTGAAAACAAGACTTAAGAACTGTGGGTGATATGGACTTACATACTTTTCTAACACATGAAGTGTAAAACATAGACTTCATCTATGATCATCAAAATAATAAGAAGTCAAAGACAGATATATACTGCACCCTTTGGAGAGTGATTGAATTCAGAAGGTTTCTCGCTTTAAACACTGTCTTTTGACCTCAATGGCATAAATGGGCAGGAATTTGAATGAAAAAAGGGTTAATAACAAGTGGGAGAAGTCATGACTTAAAATCTGTGGGTGATATGGATCTGTATCTTTTTCTACTCCATGAAGTGTAAAACAGAGAGAGATTTCATCTATAAACATCAACGTAAGGAAATATCCATAAAGATACATACTTCAACCTTTGGAGTGTGATTGAATTCCGAAGGTTTCTCATTGAAAACAAGCCTGTTGGCCTGAAAGGCATAAATCAGCAGGAATTTGAATGAAAAAAGTGTTAATAACAAGTGGGAGAAAACATGACTTAATATCTTTGGGTGATACGGACATATACTTTTCTAACACAGGTAGTGAAATACATAGAGAGATTTCATCTATGATCATCAGAATACAGAGAAGTTACAGAAAGGTATATACTGCACCTTTTGTAGTCTGATTGAATTCAGGAGGTTTCTCATTGAAGACACTGCCTGTTGGTTAAAAGGCCTAAATCAGCAGGAACTTGAATGAAAAAAGGGTTAATAACAAGTAGAAGAAATCATGACTTAAGGTCTGTGGATGATATGCACTTATTTCCTTTTCTACCACATAAAGTGTAAAATATAGGTACATTTCATCTATGATCATCAAATACAGAGAAGTCACAGTTAGATATATACTGCACCTTTTGGAGTCTGATTGAATTCAGGAGGTTTCTCGCTGAAAACACTGCTTGTTGGCCTAAAGTGCCTAAATCAGCAGGAAATTGAATGAAAAAAAGGGTTAATAACAATTGGGAGAAGTCATTGAAACAGGGTAAAAAGAACACTTTCTGACTTTAACTGTTTACACCTATCTATCTGCCTGCTGCTCACTACAAAGCTGGCTACACACACTTAATTAGCATTTTCACTAATCACCTTTACCATTGATATGCATACATCAGCTACCAGCTTCTGTCTGCTTTCTTTCCCTCTTTCAGACCTAAAAAGAAAACTTTAAAACACAGTTTATCTTGCATTGGTTTGGAATTTTGTTGAGAAGGCTGGGGATGGTGGTAAGAACCCACGAGTGGAAATTTAAACTGTGTTGGGTTCTTACCACCATCCCCAGCCTTCTCAACAAAATTCCAAACCAATGCAAGACTATCAGTGCAGACTAATTTATTTCTAACAGTGATTTTCTAATTACTACAAAAGAAAACATGTAAGACTCAGATTACTTTAGCATTGTCCAAAACCTTTCTCAGCATTGTCCAAAGTCCTTTACCTAGATTGCCCAAATATCCTCAGTCTCTCAGTCTTGATCATCTCACCAATGTCCAGACAGAGTTCATCTCCAGATACTTGAAGACATGTTCCTTTGACTGCTCCTCCTTGTCTTCCACGCTGTCTTCTCCTTGTCACCTTCAGGTAGCAGGAACTCCATGGTGACGAAACAGCAAAGTTCACGTTCTTCTCAGGCCTAACTTTTGCACGGCCTCTTTCAGACACAAATCAAACTCAGCCAAACAAACCCCAACAGAGTTCAAATCTGCAAACTCCTTAAATGCATTCAACATACATGCTGCCAGCCTGGGCCAGCCAAGAGTTGCAGGCTGCCGGTGGCCACATGGCCAAGCTCACATGGCTCACATCTTTACAAGATGGCTGATCCCCATCTCTTCTCCACTGAACCTCTCTCTATCCAGTCTCCATATTCGAATCTCCAATCTGAATCGAATCCTTCTCTTTGTTTGCACACTCTTTATATACCCTGATTGCCCGCTTTCTATGAAACCTGTTTCACCTTGACCATTTCACTTCTTTCTACCCCTGAATTTCTCTGAAGGGAAATTCCAGCTAAGGACATTCTCCCATTTTAGCATACCTGTCTTTGAAATCTGCAATCTTAAAAAGGAGAAAATGGGGGGGACATACCTTATCATCATGACTTAAGATCTGTGGGTGATATGGACTTATATCCTTTTCTACACCATGAAGTGTAGAACATAGAGTGATTTCATCTATGATCATCAAAGTACAGAGAAGTCACAGAAAGATATATACTGCACCCTTTGGAGTGTGATTGAATTCAGAAGCTTTATCGCTTTAAACACTGCCTGTTGGCATGAAAGGCCAAAATCAGCAGGTATTTGAATGAAAAAAGCGTTAATAACAAGTGGGAGAAATCATGACTTAAGAACTGTTGTATTATGGACTTATATCCTTTTCTATCACATGAGGTGTAAAACATAGAGAGACTTCACGTATGATCATCAAAGTACAGAGAAGTCATATATATATATATATATATATATATATATATATATATATACAGCACCCTTTATAGTCTCATTGATCAGGAGGTTTCTCGCTGAAAACACTGCCTTTTGGCCTGAAAGGCCTAAATCAGCAGGAATTTGAATGAAAAAAGGGTTAATAACAGTGGGAGAATTCATGGCTTAACATCTGTGGATGATATGGATTATATACTTTTGTACCCCAAAAGAGTAAAACATAGAGAATTAGAGATCAGACATGAAACCATAGCATACATAGAAGAAAACTTGGGCAAAACTCTCCATGAACTACAATTCAGAAATCCATTTCTGGAAACATCCACAGATGGCAAAAAAATGAAGGAAAACATCAACAGAAGGGACTACATCAAACTGAAAAGTTTCTGTACAGCAAAAGAGACAACAGAAAAAACCAAAAGATGCCCAACCGAATGGGAAAAAATCTTTGCTCTCCACATGAGTGATAAGGGTTTGATAATGAAGATCCACAAGGAACTCACACAACTAAACAAAAGCAAAACAAAAAGCCCAATCAAAAAATGGGGAGAAGAACTAAAAAGACACTTCTCCAAAGAGGAAATACAAATGGCCAACAGGCACATGAAAAACTGCTCAACTTCGCTAGTAATAAGAGAAATGCAAATCAAAACCACAATGAGATACCACCTTACACCAGCAAGAATGGCCCACATCCAAAGAACAGACAACGCAAATTGCTGGCAAGGATGTGGAGAGAAGGGAACACTACTACACT
>PVHY01032462.1:0-11859 GCA_004024945.1 Uropsilus gracilis
AAAAAAAAAAAAAAAAAAAACAAAAAAAAAACAAAAAGGCTGCTGGTAATGAGTGACACTTAAAGCAAAGCATCAGCATGAAGTTAACACCCCATTATTTCCTTAGAGTGAATGGATCCTGTATATCTCTTTGTAGCCCATGGAAATCAACCACTTTCTGCTTTTTTCCTTGGCTGTTCCCAAGTCCCTGACATATATCCACATTCTCTCATTATCTCCTCACTATCCAAATACCTTTCCTGCAAGTTCTCCTGACAGTCTTGGGGGGAATGTCTGTCTTCCTGTCCAATAGCCTTTTCACTTTCCCAGTTACCTATCTTTAGCCAGGTACTTTTCAACAGCCTGAGGGTGGTTCTCTGGTTTTCCCTAGGGTTCTGACTCACCTTTATCTTTAAGAGGTAAAAGGTCATAATAAATGCGATTTCCCTCATTCTTACACTCACCATGCCTTTCTTGCTTTCTTTCGTCTGTTGTCTATCATCATCTACCTGTCCCTCCTTTTGGCACTTTGGATTCTGGATTCCACCATCTATGTGGCATTTCATCCTCCCCTAAATTTCCTTCATCTTCAGGTTCTACTTCATCCTTGCTTTTCAGCTTCCCTACATATTCACAACTTTCCCCATGTTAACATTTCTCTCCTTTTCCTCTCCTGCAGGCCTACCAGACAGGTTGCTATTTTCCTCTAGTCTTGCAAAAACAGACCGCGGGGCCTGGACAGGCCTGAGCCTCCTCAGGCTCCCTGAAGTCAGCTTGTACACCCCATCCACCACCCAGAGTTCCAGGAGCTATTCTGTGCAGGTGATGGGCGCAAACAGACAGGGAAACAAGCAGATCTATTCCTAAACCCTACTTAGTGGATAGGAATGCCAGCTCTGAAGCCAGCTCATGAATTTAGATTCTGAATTGTCCAGTTACAAAGCTTTAGGGAAGTTACTTAACCTTCCTGATCCTGTTTCTTCATCTATAAAATAAGAGGTTGATAACAGTGACTAATGGGTCTCTAATCATGTTGATCAAAAGAAGAGAGTGTACATAATACAATTCTGATTCCACTTACAAGAATATTTTGGTGACAGAGGTCAAAATAGTGGCTACCTTTGTGAGGAAAAACACTGCCTATGAAGAGGCACAAGAAGCAATTTCCCTTGATCTGAAATCTGGTTCTCCAGGTGCAAGCACGTAAAGATTCATTAATTTGTGTATTAAAAATTCATTATACCTCAACAAACAAAATACCAACCAAATGTAACTGTCATAAGGATTAAATGAGAAAGTGTATGCAAAGTACCCAATATATGATAAGCATATAAGTAAACTATTACTTTTACAACAACAGAATTAAAAGATTAATCTTTTTGTTGCTCAAAGGTCTTAATCATTTTTAGATCACGTCAAACTTCCTTCTCTTGCCTTTGCAGCTCTATATTGCTCTTTGTATTGTTTAAATAAAAAAAGTTCAGACTTTTTTTTTATATTAGAAAAGCATTTTTAAAGAAGTAAATGGGGGGGTGAAAAAAAATAAAGTAAATAAGGACCAGAAATGCATGCCCTTGGAAATACAAACATCAATGGAAGCATAGAAGTCATTAGATATTACAGAGCAGCAGACCTACAAGAGTTAACGTGAATAATAAGTAAACACCAGGGCCGAGCTTCCTCTTTGCTTTAAATTCTCAAGGAAAATTAAGCAGAAGGGAAAGAAATTCAAGAAAAGAGTAAACAAATAGTTTTATCTAAAAGGTTTTTTTGGTTTTTTTTTTTTAATGAAACAGTAAACAGGTCACCTCTAGTAGAGCCACCTCTGTTGAGTTGGCTTCAAAGATTATCTTCATTTTTCTTTGATAGGCTAGATTTTCTTATATGTTACCTTCAATTAGGTCACACAGTTATTTAAAACTTACCTTTATAAAAGCACAGCCAGCACCATTATCTGTAATGGTGAGACCAAGTGAATCCTCAGATTTGTACACATTCACTTCTTTTTCGATTCCTTTCACATGGGCAAATATAAAATCCTCAAGACCTATTTGTGCTCCTAAGAGTTTGTCCATGTCAATTCTAGGCGTGTTTAAAGTGCAATATAATATCTGCAAAGAAAAAGAAATATCTTAGATCAGCTTCCACCAGGAAAACATTAGTCTTTAGTTTACTTAATAAACATCTATTTAGAGGTAGCCCCCAATTTATGATATGAAAGGTAACATCATAAATGTGTATGTTGAAGAGACTATGGGACCCATTTTCATACAGTAACATTAGGTGACACAGTGTTTCCTTTATGTCAAACTCTAGGCTCAGTAATTTACATCTATTAGCTCACTTAAATTTCATAATAACCTTATAAGTAATTATCATCTCCCTATTAGAGATGAGGAAATTAAAGCTTAACAAGATTAATTTGCAAGTACAACAGTCAGGATTTCAGTTCAGGTCTCAGCAACTTCAATCATTAAAACAAGTACGTAACCTGCTATTTATTCCTACAGGTAAAGTCATGAGATACATATATATATATATATATATATGTATCATACATATCACACACATATGTATATATATATGAGGCAAACATACTGTATTCCTAAAGGGGAATACTACCATCAATGCAAGGCAATACTAATTTTTACTTTCAAAAATAAATAAAACTAGTCAATTTTTAAGTAAGGAAATTTTTATTTATCTTGCATTATAGTGACTAAGAAGACAATTTAGTAAAAGAGGTGCTAAAATGAACATGTCTAACACAGTCTAAAACTGAACATTAAAGACCAATTCAATTCCCTCAATTTTAAGATGAGTAAATAAGAGGTCTAGACGTGTGGGTCAAAATTCACATACTGGTAGGAACAACATGAAAAAGAAATTGAGATGGAGAAAAAGTTATGGAGATTTTCAAAGGAATAGCCTATGTTTAGCAAGTTTTTAATATGACCTCATTCTTTAAAATATAGTTTTTCTAAAATCTGGAGTACTAAAGTTTATCAACTATAACTTGGATAATCTATAGGACCCAAATAAAAAATTATGCAAAGGGAAAATGAGGGTTGAGAAATTAAGTTCAACAAATACTTGCTGAACACTCCTATATGCCAAATCAAAGAGGACATCTTAGTATAACTGTTTTACAAAAAAAATGAAAATATTTTAATTTTTTATCATGTAATGTTTGCCACCAATAGTTAGACCTTCCTTCATTCCTTAAGCCTTTCTTCAGCCCTTACTTTCTATCATAATCCCAAGTTTTACACCATTCCTGATTCCCACTGAAACTCTGAGACTTGACTATATGCCCCATGAAGTTCAGAAACAGCACAGTTACTATTTATTTAATGGATTTTTAAGCCATATCAATATGTATCTATATTGGAAGTATTCCCCGATATACAATCAAAAGGTCAGGTAGTTAGCAAAATTCTCACCCAGTCCCAGAGGAGTAATAGATAAGTTAGTAATAAGGACAAGAATTCATGACTTACAAAGGAATAAGTACCTACAAGGAAAAACCACTGCCCCTGCCCTTTCCTCTTCATACAGGTCAGGTGACTATCCTTTGTGTTCCTGGCAAGGACATATCTACCAGAAAGTTACTGCACATACTCTAGTGTAAAAACTGTATTATTCATGGGTTGGGGGGGGAGGGGGGTGTCAAGCCAAGAATGTCTTTAAGATCTTATTATAACTAAATAATCAGTGAAGTAATTAGTACACTGACAAAAGACCACCATTCAAGGGAATAGAATACACACAGAACTTTCCTGATAGAAGAAATGTAGATTTATCCTTTATTTCCCCAGTGAAGCTGTTAATGGTATTCAGAACAGATTCCAAACACCACTAAAATAAAAGCAAGTTACAGTTAAACAGGAAACAAAACATTAAAATATGATATAAGGGTATGGGGAAAGCCCTAAGAAAGGAAATCCACACAAAACAAACTTGTAGTTACTAAGCTTCTTCCCTCCCATTTTTCACATGCTTTACTGCAGAAGAATGTTTAGGTTTCCTGTAGGTATAACCCCTTCCCATCTTGTTTCCTTCCCTACAGAACAATGTTCAATTCCAGGCAGTCAAAACTTGGCAGGGTAGGTATCTTTCTGGAAGGAGTACAACCAGTTACATCCTTCTCTGAATGTAGCACCAGGGGAATTTGTGTTAAAAAATCTGCAAGGATAGAATGGTGCCTGGAAGCAGGAATGAGACCCCTGTAGCAGCAAGCAGGTACACAAAGTTCTGTGATTTCAGATCAGTTTCATAGAATGAAAAGCTGACACACAACAATGCGTAACTTCCAACAAATATATCTACAAATAGTTGAGTAAGGACTACAAATTCAAACACATCCTCATCAATCCTCTATTTTGAGCTGAAAAATAAGATACACACTCTCTAAATGCTTCAGAGTTCCAGCTCACTCATCCATCCATTCATTCACTATCTACTAGAATCCCTGCTTTTTACCAAGTTCTCTACTGCATGCTCACATGCAAAGATGAGGAAGACAGACCCCATCTAAGAGGCATCCCAGGAGGGCAGATGCCCCACTGAGGTACAGTGATGCAACATCAAGCCAACCATAATATATCAAAAGTTGTAAATATTTAAACCAAAAGAAACTTCAACTGTGTGCAGTATTTTTGCTGTCCTTTTTAATACAGTCCCTTCAATCCAAAATCTAAAATGCCTTTATGCCCACCTAAATCCTATGCCCTTTCTCTTGAGACTTTGCTCATATATAACTACCTAGGTGGAATTATTTACTCTCTCCACTTTGCTGTTACTTAAATCTAGCACCTCATTGAAGCGGACGTGTCAGCTGGCCTTGCAGTCCAGTTGGTTTAACACATACCTGCCGCTCTGAGAGAAAAGAGAATTTTGTCTAACAGAGTCTGCCCAGGTTATACATAAATGGTGTTTGCAAAGCACATTTCCATGCCTCATTTTAATACATGACTTCCTCTTTCATAAATGAAAAAGTCATTACTTTATCTAGTTAATGTAGTTGATGTATAAAATTAAAAGAAAAACAGTGGAATGGTCATACTATCAGCTGGTAACATATTGCTTCCATAATGTAAGTAAAGGGTGGTAAGATGTAGCTGTTTATTGTACTCCAGTCTAACAAACTAAAATTGAAATTAAATTTAAAGTATCATAAAAGGAAAATGATCCAGCCTCTAATATCTGGTCCTCTATCCATCACTGGCCATTTTCATAACATAGATGGAGTACTCATATTTATCCTGTCTTCCAGAGAACTGTCAAATAGAAACCTAAAACAAGACAAATTTTAATTTTATAATAGTTACATTAAAAAATCATGAAAGTAATCAATGATCTAACCTCGCATATTTTAAATATTTCAATATATAAAAATTTAGAGTTTTTTTAAAACTTTTAAAGATTCAGCCATATTTAAAGTATTCAGTTACCTCATTTGCCTAGCAGCTACTATATCTGATAGTTCAGTTCTAGAATATCATGTCTTCATCAATTTTATATTTGGTATTTTACCCATCTATATCTATTAGCACATGCCATTCTTTTGACCAAAAAGATCACAGCACAAGTTCAGAAATACTTCTGTCAAAATCATGAAATACTTTGACAGAAATACTTCTGTCAAAATCATGCCAACCCAAAGAAGTTTCATTAAACTACTGTTTAATGTTTTCTATTATCACCACTTACATTCCTGATATCTAACATTATTTCCTCATTTTCTATATACCTACAAACTTTCATATATGTTTTATAAGACCACATGCTACTTTGTAAATTTTAGTTGGTAGATATTGATCGTACTGTCTTATGTGCCCTCCACTGTGTCATTATTTGTAGGGACAGATATTAATTGGAGGAGAAAGATACTGCCCTTTGGAACCCAATAATGAAGGGTGCTTTGAGTTATTATAGTGCTGATCAATCCACACCTTCCCATCTCTTGCATGCTCTCTCTCAAGATACAAAGTCTAAAGCTACTGCAGCCATACTGCAAACATTTGAGAAGGGAGTCTGGAGCAGAGCTGACTCTTGCAGAACAGACCCTCCAAATTGTCTTAACTAAACACTGATGGACAAAGAAGTGTCCCTTCTTTTCTCCTCCTAACACAGTTTTCAGATATTGGGTATCTATACCTTTGTGCTTTGATAGAAACTAATTCACACCTCTACTTCAGGCATAAAACTTAATCTACATGATAATGATTTAGGAGTAGACATTTGGACCAATCCTGGCCAACAAGACAAGGAAGAAGATGTTCAAGAAGTTTTTGGGAACTATTTTTCCAGTTCAAAGAAATAAGCACAGTAAAAGACAAACCCTTTCTCTTCCCTAAATGTTGCTTTATCTACACAAGGTCTAGGAATTTCCACCACCAACTCACTGCCAACTAAGGAAGAGAATAATGCCAAGAAAGGTAAATGAAGATCCTGGACACACTGGTAAGTTACTCTGTTAACCAACTTTGGAATCCACCTTTTTGGTTAGCTTGAGTAAATAGCTGTGTCTTATATGCAGCTGAAGATGTCCTATCTAATCTACAGTCCTATCTCATAAAGTTTAGTTACATGAGCAAATAATTTCAAAACCCATTCCAGGTTGAATTTTCTGCTACTTTCAAGTAAAAGATTCCTAATGAAAAAGTCATTTTATTTTGTATCCTCATAATTCTGCTGTCTTAAAATTTCTCCCTACCTACACCCTCCTCATATTAGCCTTAGAAAACTCAGCAATGTGCATGATGAACTGTATTTTTTTTGATATCCTCTCAATCAAAAATTTCAGACACAAATATCACAATATCAACAAAATTAATAGATCTCCAAGAGGAGCTACCTTATCCTTGCAAAAATTGTTAAGACAAAAGAAAAAAGAAAACAATGGGTTAAAGAGGTAAAAGATGTGGATCTAGTCTTTCCTCTGTACTCTTAATGAGCTGAGTCATTTGACTACCTTGGTCCCCAGGGCTTTACTCAAGATTGTTTACATCTCATAGTCATAACCAAAAAATCAAAGCCCACATAGAAGTACTTTTTAAACTAGAAAGCTGTATGCAAAGGTTATTATCCTGGAACACAGGTGTTTTTTGAATATTATTTACACTTATGGTTGACAGCTTTCTAAACTGCCTGGCTTTTCCAGAAAATAACAGATTTTGTTCCTTTTAAACATCACAACCAGGATAATTTACTCTTTCTCCATAAGTTACACAATTCATTAACACCTTGTGATTGAAGGATGATTCATGAGTGGTACTCCTACCATGCACCTGTATGTCAATTGCTATTTTCCAATTCTTACAACATAGTTACCATTATTCACCTTTGAATAATGTGGCTAGATAAAAGTTTGAACTACTGTATGAAGACATTAATATAACTTAATATTGCTTTTGTTTTCTGGTGGCACCATTATATATGCCACAAATGTGTTTTGTGAATAGGGTACACAAATAAAGCATTTGTTATGAGTTCTTCAAAAGATATTCTGTCTCACTCCAAGTACAAATCTCCAAAACATATCATATTCATTTTGAAAACTCCAAGAAATCTACTTGCAACTTTCTTTTGTTTAATTCTTTCCTTAAACGGGAACTGAGTTGGCCAAAGATTCCACATGTTCCAAAGATCTCTGGGACAAATCATAGGCTTGCACAGTTGGCATCATATTTGTGGATGTGATTTTATTTTTTTAATTTTTTAAATTTATTTATATATAAGTTTCACAACAGTGCAATCCCAGGGATTTTCCCCCACCCCCACCCTCTTCTCCATTCCCCCCCCTTTCCCTCCTGCTCAAAGTTGTGTGCTTCAGTTTGGTGCTTAGCTTGTTTTGTCTTTTCCTCAAGGCTTTTGTTTGTTTTTTCACTATAGTGGAAGTGATTTTAAATATAAGTGGAATAGTTACCTCTTGTGGTTATCTGAAGTAGCAGTATTACTAAATACTTACAGATAGCTCCTTTCCTACATCTCGATCTTCCTCACAAACCCTGCTAACATTTTACATGTTCTCTAAAACAAGCATTATTGAAATATCAGTTAACACCATTATAGAAAATAAAGATAAAGTATGTAATAATAAACCTAGTAATTAAACTACACATCCACCAGGAGTTAACCCCACATCTTTTTATACTCAACATTAGATTATGCTTCCTTTGTTACTGAGTTTTTAGTTGGGTTATTCTTAGCTAACACTCAAAGGTTTTCTTTAAAAGAGAACACCAATTATTTTACCTCTATCTAGTTAATTGCCCTTAAAATAACAGGAATTTAAAAGGTAACTTCAAACACAAAGCAAAATAATTATTAAAGGATAAGATAACCCACTTACCGTGAATGCTTGTAGAAAAGCGACAGTTCTAGCCAAGTCAGTGACATAATTATGTTACTATTTCCTCCACAAAGCTCTGAGTATCTTATGCTATATGATACCAAAAAATATGTCTTATAATATTGCATCAAGGAATTTCCAAAACTAGTTCTTCTATTATAGTCATGGATTGGGTACCTACTTGTTCCTCTTAGCTGTATAGTTTGGAGAGCAGCCCCCACTTTTATTAAGGTACTGTGAAAAGTAAATGAACTGGAAAGGTAAAGGTCTAGAAGAATGTTTTAACCAAAATGAAGGTCCAGCACCAGCACACTAATTCAAAAAGACACCGTCCACATATGTCTATTGCCTCATTATTCACAATAGCCAGAATATGGAAACAACACAAATACCCAAAAACAGACAAATGGATCAGAAAGTTAAGGTATATTTACACAGTGGAATATTATTCCACAATAAAAAAAGATAAATGTGATGCATTTGTGATAATATGGATGGGCCTAGAAGGAATCATGCTAGTGGAATTAAGCCAGGAAAAAAAAGAAATACTGAACGATCCCACTCATATGTGGGATATCGGGAAAGCAAACAAAAGGACAGGTAAAACTTAAAACTAAGTGTCAGCAGAACAGAAGCATTGAGCAAGGGACAGGGAGGGGGCAAAATTGGGGAAGGGATGGGCACAAGAGACTAAGAAGATGGTTCACTGGTGACAAAGGGGTAGGAAAACCTCAGCGTATACAATGATGTAAAAAAATATATATATGTGCAATCAAAAAACAAAAAAAAATTAAGGTTCAAGAAATTTTAGTTGATTACTTATGCACCCAGGAACTCTCATATAACTTCCTCATTTAATCCTTATTATAATCCTATGGTAGATATTACACTCATTTTCACAGACTGAATTTAATATAGTACAAACACATTGATTTCCAATGATGTACACCTGATACATGTCTTTTTTTTTAATTTTTAATTTATTTATATATAAATTTCACAACATTGTAATCCCAGGGGTTTACCCCCCCATCCTCTCTTCCCTTCCCCCCACTTTTCCCTCCTGCTCAAAGTTGTGCACTTCAGTTTGGTGCTTAGCTTGTTTTGACTTTTCCTCAAGTCTTTTATTTTTTCACTATATCCCATATATTAGTGAAACCATTTGGTTTCTTTTTCTTTATGAATTGTTTCTGCTAATATGATTTCTTCTAAGTACATCCATGTTGTTATAAATTTGTTGAATTTGTCATTTTTAATTGATGAGTAATATTCCATTGTGTATATATACCACCACATTTTTTTCATCCAGTAATCTGTTTTGGGGCATTTAGGTTGCTTCCATGACCTTGCAATTATAAATTATGCTGCAGTAAACATCCGAGCACAGGTGTCCGTTTGTACTCACATTGAGGTCTCTTTTGGGTAAATTCCCAAGAGAGCAATTGCTGGGTCAAATGGTAGTTCCATTTTCATTAACTTGAGGGTCCTCCACACAGCTTCCAGTGGTTTGGACTAGTTTACATTCCCACCAGCAGTGTAGTAGCGTTCCTTTCTCTCCACATCCTTGCCAGCAATTCTTGTTGTCTGTTCTTTGGATGTGGGCCATTCTTACTGGTGTAAGGTGGTATCTCATTGTGGTTTTGATTTGCATTTCCCTTATTACTAGCGACATTGAGCAATTTTTCATGTGCCTGTTGGCCATTTGTATTTCCTCTTTGGAGAAGTGTCTTCTTAGTTCTTCTCCCCATTTTTTGATTGGGCTTTTTGATTTGCTTTTGTTTAGTTGTGTGAGTTCCTTGGGGATCTTCATTATTAATCCCTTGTCACTCATGTGAAGAGCAAAAATTTTTTCCCATTTGGTTGGGCATCTTTTAGTTTTTTCTGTTGTCTATTTTGCTGTACAGAAGCTTTTTAGTTTGATGTAGTCCCATCTGTTTATGTTTTCCTTTATTTTTTTGCCTTCTGTAGATGTTTCTAGAAAGGGATTTCTGAACTGTAATTCATGAAAAGTTTTGCCCAAGTTTTCCTCTATGTATGCTATGGTTTCAGGTCTGACCTCTAAGTCTCTTATCCATTTTGAGTTGATTTTTGTACATAGAGTAAGGGAGTTTTCTTGGCTCATTTTTTTGCATCTCTTAGTCCAAGTTTCCCAGCACCATTTATAGAAAGCTATCCTTGTTCCAAGGTAAGTTTTTCACTCCTTTGTCGAAGATTAGTTGACCATACATGTGTGGTTTTGTTTCAGGGCACTCAAGTCTGTTCCATTGGTCTGACTGTCTGTTTTTGTACCAATACCATGCTGTTTTAATTATCATGGCTTTGTAGTATAGTTTGAAGTTTGGAATTATAATACCTCCATTCTCTTTTTTTCTGGTCAGGAGGCTTTTTGATATACAAGGTCTTTCGTTAATCCATATGAATTTCAGTAATTTTTGTTCTACCTCTTTAAAAAATGTCATTGGGATTTTTATTGGGATTGCATTGAATCTGTAGATTGCCTTTGGTAGGATGGTCATTTTGATAATATTAATTCTTCCAATCCATGAAATGGAATGTCTTTTCATTCCCTTATGTCTTCTTCTATCTCTTTTAGGAGCATTCTAAAATTTTCTTTGTATAATTCTTTCATGTTTTTTGTTAGGTTTATTCCCAGGTATTTTTTTTTTTGGTGTGACGGTAAATGGGATGGTTTTTCTGATATCTTCTTCTATTTGACTTTTTGCATATAGGAAAGCCACTGACTTCTGTGTGTTGATTTTGTATCCAGCTGCCTTACTGAACTGGTTTATTATTTCAAGTAGTCTTTCTGTGGATTTTTTGGGTTTTCTATATAGAGAATCATGTCATCAGCATATAATGATAGCTTCAGTTCCTCTTTGCCTATTTGTATCCCTTTTATGTCTTTCTCTTGCCTTATCACCCTAGCTAGAACTTCCAGTAAAATGTTAAAGAGTAGTGGGGAGAGTGGGCATCCTTGCCTAGTTCCAGATCTCAACTGGAATGCTTTTAGTTTTTCCCCACTTAGGATATTTGCCATAGATTTGTCATAGATGGCTTTTATCATGTTGAGGTAAGTTCCTTTAATCCCCAACTATTCAAGGGCTTTTATCATGAATGGATGCTGGACTTTGTCAAATGCTTTCTCTGCATCTATTGATATTATCATGTGGTTTTTGTTTTTCTCTTTGTTGATGTGGTGTATTATGTTTATTGATTTCCGGATGTTAAACCATCCTTGTGACCCTGGGATCAATCCCACTTGGTCATGGTGAATGATGCTTTTTTTTTTAAAATTCATTTTATTGATGTCACAATTGTGAATTAATTGATCCCTCCTCCTCCCTCCATATCCCCCCTCTGTATCCCCCTTCCTCCTCCCTCCATATCCCCCCTCTGTATCCCCCCTTCAGACACTCCTCCCATTTTTCTGCAAATTGTTGTTTGGTTGATGTTTAGTTGTTGGTTGTTTGGCCTGTTGTTCTCTTCCGATATATGGTAAGTGTGTGTGTGGTTTTTTGTTGTTG
>PVHY01032463.1:0-11854 GCA_004024945.1 Uropsilus gracilis
CGTTCTTCACACAAACACCTTTTACCTGGAGCAGGTCCTCAAAATGGGTCTGCCTCTCCCAGGTGCCCTGAGAATCTTGAGGGTGCTAGAGCAGCAGGGGTCATGGCCTGGGGAGTCACAGAACAGGCAGCTGGGGGGGGGGGGCTGAAGATCAGAGTATGCTGAAATGGGTGGGGGTGGGGACTTGGAAGGGGGACGGGAGGAGGATGAAGGAGTCTGTGAGGTCAACTGGCCCTGGTGTTGCTCTCAGCCATCTTCAGCCCTCCTGCCTGGGTGTTGTGGGAGACAACCCCACCCTGTGTACCCCTTCCTCTGTATTGCCCCAGCTAAGAGAGTGTAGCCAAAGAAGTAGGAATTGGAAGGGTCATTTTGAGAGGATTTTGGTGAGGGGACAGAAAATATTTAGGTGAGGAGCCCACTGGGACTGAGGTCATACTTAGCCTCAGGGGGGGGTCCCCATGGTACAGCCCCTAGGGCAAGGCTGGGGCTGAAATATGTCCTCTCCACAATCCCATCCCACTTTTATCCCCGAATCTCATGGGGACCTATGGGAAGTGGTTTTAGTGTCTTAGGTAAAAGATCTGCTGTGGCTCCAGGAAATGGTGAGGATGAGGATAAGCAAGGCCACCAGGAAGAGGTGCCCGTTAAAGCCGGCCTCCAGGCCCCCCTGTGCAGGCCCTGTGTCTGGAGGTCACGTCCTCTCGGTCCGGCTGTGTCCTCCCTGGGACGTGGGAATGGAGATGGCTGGTAGGTCCCAGGCTGGGGGCCCTCACGTGGCTGAAGCTGTGTCTGTCACAAGGGAAACATTCCTTCCCGCTAATCAGTGGTCATTACATGACCCTCATCAGTTAATTTGCTAATTGTATAGATTAGGGGTCAAGAACATAGAGCTGATGCGACCTGGGTTTATCGAGCTGGAAAATGAGGGTGACAGCAATGCCCCCTCGCTGGGGACTAACCGAGACAGTGCACGCAGAACTGCAGGGCCTGGCCGCTGCTCCCCCTCTTCACTGCACTGTCATCATGGCATCGATGGTGTTGGTCAGATACAGTAAGCCAGTGAAGGGACAGCCAACCTCAAAAAACAAGCCGCCACACACTGTGTACCTCTCTAGACTACTCTTGGTCACCCCAGGTCTGTGGTTCTGGGCATGTGGCTGGAAGAGTTCCTGCCTGGCTGCTGAGCTGTCTCTGAGGCTGCACAGGAGAACTTCAAAACCCTACTGTGGGCAGCTCTGCTGGTGTTGTCCCCCCTCCCCCCCAGAGCTGTCTGAAGGGTGGGGACCGTGACCCTGGCTTGGCTAAATGCCCTGTTGGGAAAGCTGTCAGGCGGAACACACATTTCTGGTCACCTACTTTGCCTCCCAGCTGAGCAAGCTTAAAAGCAAGAAGGGTGGGATGGGGGGCACGAGAGGGCCAAGGGAAGCCTCTGTAGCAGGAATGGGCCTGTGCACCAGGGGAGACTGGGAGTCCGTGCCCCATCTTCCCCACCAGTCAGGGCCCGAACTAGAGCACATAGCTGTTTGCAGGAAGGTATGATTCCGGAATCCCTGATTCCGGTCCACGGCTGGCCTTGTGCTTGGACAGAGAAAACAGAGGCCCTGGGAAGTTCCCAGAGGCATAGGGCACTTCTCCCTGGGCCCTGATATTCCACCATAATGGTCATTTCTTTGCCTTGAGGACTGTCCACACTGCACATCCGCTTATAAGCAAACTCTCTGGGGCCGGCAAGTCACACACACTTGCCAGTGAACAACTCTTCACATGTCTGCTCTCAGCTGACAGCACAGGCCGAGGTGGGGAGAGACTGGGGTGCTGAAGGCTGAAGCTGCCTTGGAGTTTGTGGAATAAATTCCTGGCTCAAGCACCTGGTCTGACTGCAGATGCATTTTGATTTTCAAGCACCGGGAGTGTGAGTGTCTCAGGCTTCACACACTCAGCATACATGACTGAGCAAGGGCCTCTTGGTGTGGGGGCCCTTTGCCTGAGAGCCTGCCTTGCATGCATATGTTTTGACTCTGCACACCAACAGAAGGAGGTGGTCTCCCCTGCTGAGAAAAGGGGGCCCCTCCTCCTATCAGTAAGGCCTGGAATCCCCTCCCACCTGCTTACCTGGAACACGTAGTCTCCGGGTGGCACATCGGTGATGTCTACCCACTGACAGTCGATGTCATGGCGATACACATCCCAGCAGCCCATGGTGATGCCCTGCTCACCGAAGTTGGCACACTCGTAACTCTTCTGGATGTCTGCAGGCAGGCGCAGAGGGAAGCACAGTCACCAAACACTCAGACCTCCTGCCACAGGCCCTTGCTCTGCCCTGCACCATCTTCCTACCCAGGCATCCCACTGGTAGGTGGCACTCCCCTCCTGACACCGCCCTTCCTCCCCCCCCAAGATCTCTGACCTCTGCATCATCTGGGCTCAGCACCCCACACCCACTACAAGGGTTTCTGACATACACTCATGTTAGTAAAATCCCTCATGGGATTCTCCCACCTAGCTCCTTTCCTCTCACCAGACTGGACAAGGCCCTTCTCCTCCAGGAAGCCCTCCCTGATCACTCTGGTCCAGTCTGACCTTTCCCAGAAGTTATTAGCCTGGGAATACTTCCATGTAGTTATCTGGGGAAGCTCTGGTGTTTACTGTTTTGTTTAATTGGGGAGTCATCTGTGTCCCTCTGGAGAAGCAGAACTTGCTGTAGGCTTGGATGTGACGTGTCTGCCCCTTGTCTGGCACAAGTCAGGCTCAAAACCCATCTGCTGAGTGACTTGGTGGCATGTCACGGGAGGCCACGTCACTAATTAATGACACATTTATTGAGAAGTTGCCATGTCTGTGCTCTCCGCTAAGCAGTGGGGTTACTGAGAACTCACACATCTCCCCTTAAAGGGCCCAGTTGTGGCTGGGTGGCAGGTGTGCCAGGTGATCACAGTGCAGGCACAGGCCTGCTATGCTACGGACAGAGCATGAATGCTGTCTTCAGGAAACCAGAAGGTCTGGGAATCTCAGAGGGAGTCACTGGACTTGGACGTGAAGGGTAAAGCCTGGGAGGCAGGGGACTTGGTGCCTTGGTAGCAGCTAAGTGGGAGGGGCTAAGTGTCAGCCCAAGGGTCTGGGCCTTCCCTGGGAGACTGTATCACTCTGGGGACCCAGCTGCCTCTACAACCAGGCTTGCCCATACCCCAACCCCAAGCTGTAGCTGGGGAAGGCCTTGTTTAAAGAAAGGTCATGTGAGAATCAGCTAGGTCAGGTGATATAGCCCAGTGTCAGGTCTGGGCTCTGGGCCAGGTGGGTAGAGCTGTGGGAGCACTGGAGTCCATTTGAAGCCACACCCCCTCCCCCCAGCCCCCATCAAAGGTACCTCCTTCACATTCCGTGTCCTCCAAGCAGAAGCTGGCTTTGTGGCCCTCTGCCACCTTGGTGCCATTGAGGCTCAGCAGGTCATAGTGGGTGAATACTTCCATGCTGTGGAAGTGCCTGCAGGCAGAGAGGACCTGGAGTCAGCTTCTGGGGCAACAGCCTCCTGCAAACAGTCACCTGACTGGCACTGAGTCGCTGGCCCCCTGCAGCAGCCTGGTGCAAAGGGGTGGCTGCTGGTTGGCCATGTGCTGTGAGAGTGGACTCAGCAGGTTACCCCAAGCCTCCCGGGCCTTGGCTCTCATTAGCCCAGGAACCGTCACTGTGTCTTGTGTGGCATCATGGAAGTGGGGTGAACCAATGAACTTGGGACCTGGCGTGCAGTAAACTCAGCCAAGGGAGATATTTTTAATAAGTGCTTTTAATAACCCTCCTGAGAGCTAGGGGTTCTCATAGCCCTTCCTGTTGGGTTCACTTTCTGCAGACTCATAAAATCAGTTTTGGGGTGTATTTTGAAGCTTTTTACAGTGGTAGGGAGGGGAAAAGGCAGGTACCTGAAGCGAGGAGGCAGCACAGGCAGAATGAGGGCCTCAGCTCCTCCTAAGCACTACAACCTGTGGGGGAGACTTAACCCTTCCACTAGAAAAGGAGTAGAAAGTCCCATTCATTGCATTCAGCCATTAAGACAGGAGGGGAAAAGGCAACTTTTAGGGGCCCTTGGGAAGGAGGGGTGAGTCATTTTCGGGGAGGGGGCAGATGGCCCCTGTGGGCTTGGGGAGCAGGAGAAGGGGAAAGAAGGGGGCCGTTTGTGCAACCTGGCTGCACTGGCTGGACGGGCTGTTTACACGATCTGTGTCTGTCTCTTCACTAGCCGGGAATTGAGAACAGATGCCGATTCTGGAAAGGCATGTGTTTGGTTCGGAAAAAATCAAAGGGAGACGTGGCTGCCGTGTGTTGCCACGAGGCCTCCTTGCTGGTCGGCCTGCCTGAAGCTGTAACTGGTCTGCCACGAGTGACTGCAGCTGTCATGATGAAACCCTTTGGGAAACTGGGGAGCTTGGAGAGGCGGGTACTGCAGCAAGGGGTGTACGGAGCTGTGTGCTTATGGCACAAGTGTCAGAGGAACATTTGCGCCTCACAGCACTTTCCCGACCACTGCTAGGATGATGCTAGTGGCCAGAGTGGCTTTGTTACCACCACCGCTGACAGCTGCACTCCTGGAACCCCCAGCATCCTACCCCCCCACCCCCCACCCCGCCTTCCACCACCTCCCCCCAGCTCAGCCTCAGGCTCTGTAGGGTAAATGAGTTAAAAATTTTGCTGCCCTCCTGCCACTAGCCTCTAGCCGGCACCTGTGGCCTTGCACGTGTCTGGATGGCGTGGACAGCAGGGTGGGGGCGTGTGCGCACGTGCCTGTGGTTATGGACACCTGGGCCAAAGTGCATGGGCACGCGCCTCCATAAGTGTGGACACCTGTGCTGAGGGGCCGGGGTAAAAGGGCGGTGTCACCAAGACAGGCAGGAGAACACAGGAGAAAGACTGAGGGAGGAGGACGCTGTCTGTCAGTGTGAAAGGCTTTTGAAAATCGGTCAATGGCTCTAACTTACCTTTTCATCTGGGAGAACCAACAAAGAGCCTCCCCAGCCTGGGGGGCGGGGGTAGGGTGCAAAACCAGCTCCCTGTCCTGGGATATGGGCAGGAAGGGCAGAGCAGAGAGAAGGGCTGAGAGGATGTTTTCCAAGGGGAAACTAAAGGCTCCTTTTCTTTCCCTCCTATGTTTGCTTCTTCTAAAAATAATGTCAGAAGTTCCTAAGCTGGGCTTCCCCCAGGTCACTCATGTTTCTGGGGAAACGGGTGCTGAGCCAGGGCCACGGTGGACACTCACAAGGACACATTCTGTGGCAGCTGAAATGATGACTTTGAAAGAGTCTATTTTGGCCTCTCGAAGGGGCAAGATGAGACATGAGGTCTGACTCACTGCCTGAAAGATGTCTGCATCTTCAGAGAGGGGCTTATGTTACCATGTTTACCGGCTGGAAAGACTGAAGAGGAATAGGTTTATGTTCTGCTGTCCAAACAATATTCAGACGCAACCCACAGACAGCCTGTTGTAAGGCTGACCTTCTCCCGCTCCTCCTGCTTCCTGTAGACCTGAGCTAAGCCTTCCAGAGTGCTTTGTTTTTCCACTACAAACGGGGAGGGAAAGAGGTGATTTCCAGCCCCCAGCTTTGACTCGCTTGGATCCTTCCTGAAATCTCATTGCTTTACTTCTTAGGTATGTGTGGCATCACCCCAGGGGCCACCCCTCTCCTGGAAGGCTGGCTGTGGAGCCCAGGCCACCTCCTCACCACCCATATGGGCTCCCAGGCAGTGGGAGGGGATGGGTCCTGGGAATGAAGGTTACTTCTCTTCAGGCTTTGGAAGGCAAAGAGGGAGAGGGAAACTGACTAGGAAAGAAGTCCTTGAATGCTAAGAGGATAACCTGATCCTGGGTGGAGGTCACTGTAATCTGGATAGAAGGAAGGCTTCGAAGCTCAGGGCTCTGATGAGAATAGCACCCTGGAGTATGGGAAGATTGCAAAGATGACAGGGAGGCTCCCTGTGCTTTATTTTTCAGGACCCCAATTAAAACTCTCAATCTGAGAATCTGCACACTGCAGACATGTCTTCACTCTTCATCTCCCCCACCCTGGCCACCTATCCCTGGTGCCTCCAGAATGGACAGTCCTAGTAACTACTGTGGTTGGGACATTGCTTCTGTCCCCATTTCAGAGACTATTGGGGGTGTTTCCCAGTGTCTGGAGAGGTTGCCCCACCCTGCCTGTCCCATGTGCCAGGCTGCAAAATTGACTCATGGGGGCCATCTAACATGGGGGGGGCTTTCATCCAAGACTGCGCACATATGGGGAGACAGGGTGCAGTGAACCAAGTCCTCTGAGCAGTGCCATCCTTGACTCAGGCAGTGCCCTGTGCTGGGTCCCCACCTCCCTGCTCCCAGCACCTCTCCTAGGGCTCCCAAGTCCCCAGGACTCAGCTGGGACCAGCAGCCAGAAAGGGCAGGTCTGCTCTGTGCCCCTTGTTCTCTTGAGTCCAGCTCTGTCTGACTCCTGCAAAGCTGTGACCTCATATGCCAAGCTGAGCAGGGGTGATACACTTCCTGGGGACAAGAGGCAGGAGCAGGACCTCCCCAAGGCCATGACTCGATCTATGGGGCACTTTCCTCTGGCTGGCTGGGAACCCCTAAGGTAGCCCATATTTGTGCTTCACCTTAGGGCTCTCAAACAGCTGTTCCTCATTGTGGCATCAAGTAAATTGGGAATGATAGTTTTTCCTTTGCACACTAATTTGATCCAGGATTCTCAGCTTTGGCTCCACAGATAGGCTTCAAAGTTTCTGCAATTCTGCTGAAATTGGAAGTTAATCTACAAACTTTTTTTTCTTTTCTTGTTTTGTTTTTGAGAGTAGGTGCTTGCTACATGGCCCCAGTGGGCCGCGGCTTCGTATGCTGCCACCTACAGGCATGCGCCACCATGCCGGGCCTAAATCTTTTTTTTTTAATGAAGGCTAACTTTCATTACATTCCCAAAGGAACTACAGAGGTTTGGGGCCAGGAGCCCTGTGGAAGAGCCATCTCACAGCCTGGAGAAGGACCCAAGAGCTCTGGGGGGGGGGGCAGGGCACCCCATCTCTGTTCCCTGTGCCCTTATGGTCATAGGTGCTCAGTTACAGACCAGGAGGGGGGAGGCCTGAAGCAATATATGCTCAGCCAGCATGTTCTCCCCCACCCCTCCCTCACCACCCATTGGAACATCTGTAACCTAAGAACTAAAAGTGATCACAGCACAAGCAGGTTGGGTGTGGGGGACTCCAGATAAGAACAGCTTCCATGAGGTCACCATGTGTCATCTCAGGGGAGAGACTCTCTTGGAGAGCAAGTGTGTGGGTTTGCTGGGTGTGGGACCACTATGTGGAGGGCAGAGATGCAATTACCTTCCACTTATAGAGCCGAGGCAGCGGCAGCTGGGCAGATCAGGCTCCCTTTAAGGAAGTCAGATACAGGGTGCTCAGGCCCCTGCTTTTTCCCTTCCGCCCCCCCAAAGACTCATAGTCTCTTTGACTAGGACTTCCAGAACATACAGCTAGAACTTGTAAAGGAAAAGAAACTCCCCTAAATTCTATTACAGTCCATTTAAGGAATGCGTTGAACAGCTCTATCCCCAAATTGATTTAACTGTGACCATAAACTGTGACAGGCAAGAGCAGCCAAGACGGGTTTCTGATGGACTCAGTGGAAGTGACAGAAACAGCACACACTTTGCAGTCGGGCAGGGTCAGGGTCTGGGCCCCACCTGTCTTGTGTCATCTTGGGGAAGTCACACGGATGCATTGAGCCTCCATTTCCCATGAAGGTGAGGGTCCCTGTGTCTGATGGTTAGAGGGGGGCTGCTAAGTATTTGCTCTTTTCCTCCTAACAGTGGTTACCACATTCAGCTAAATTGTATTCAGCTAAAGACAAGCTGAGCATGGTCACCTGGGGAGCCAGCAAAGTGCAGACCCCAGCCCTATGGTTGGGATGGCAGGCAGTGCCAGCCCATAGCCTCACCTTGAGGAGCAGGGGTTCAGTGCAAACACTTTGCTCCACAGATGCACCCAAGCCTGCTGCTGTGTGGCAAGTGCCCCCACTCTAGCGTTCTGACCATGTGCTCCCTTCTGTCCATCCTCCCCAGCCCTGAGCTGAGCAGGAAGATGTGAACCAGCAGGGGCAATCCGGCCTCGGTGAGAGCAAGAATCACAGCAAAGGAGGAATAGTGAAAGGAAAAGGAGAGATCTGGAAGGGTGGCTGCTGATGCCCTAGCAAAGGCAGGTGCAAGGGCCTGGCCCAGCATGAGGGATCAGCCTGACTGGGGGTATGCAGGCTCTTGGTGATGTGGCCCAGCTGGCCTGACATCACGTGACTGGCTAGAGACACAGATGTGTGCAGAGACCAGATCTTGTGGTTTCCGGGCCTACGGCTCTTGTGTTCACATCCACTGTCTTCCTGAAGAAATTTACAATGGTGATTAAAATATATTTCTAAGTGACCTAAGAGTTCAGTAACTGCAGAGCCTCAAGAGCCCTGAGGGATATGAACTTGCTGTGGACATACTTGAAAACCACTGATCGAAAGGAGACATTGGGTACTCCAAACAAAGTCTGTTTATTTTGAGTTTGATACTAGAGGTGACGGAAGCAAGGAAGCATGGGGGGAGGGGTTAGTGAGGGGACAGATGTGTGGCTTCAGGAAATGTGGAAAGCAATGCAGGACAGCCCTGCCTGCTAGACTGGGCCTCCCAGCTCTCCGGATGACCCCACAGTTCCCATCCTCCCTAAAGCCCACACGAGGTTGCTGGGACAGCCTGGCGGCGAGGAAGGTGAAGGCTTACCTGTGGCAGTCATGCCAGATCCACTGGTGGCGACCGTACTTGGGCCGGAAGTCTGACTGGCCGTTGTTGTGGATCTGGGATGAGAAGCGCAGCAGCCGGCGGTAGCCGGTGGTGGGGTTGGTTTGGGCAGCCGAGGCCGAGAGGCAGTTCTCCTCCATGGCGCACTGCAGCATGAACATGGGCCGGTCCTCCAGGTAGGTGGTCTGCTGGACAATCTCTGCATTGAGCACTAGGTCAGGGGCAGCTGGAGAAGTGAGACATGGGGTCAAGATAAGGCAGGAGGCTCTGTCCCCCTCCATGACACATACCATGGCCAAGTATTTGCTTCTGATGCCTAAGGGTGGGACAACCCTCCCAGCCCTCCCTAGCTCTATCATCTAAAGCAAGCTCAGGGGACTCTGCCTGGAGGAACAGATCCCAACTCCTCCCCCTTTTCTGAGAGTCCTCCTGGCTCCTCTGTGGATATTAGTGCACACAAGCAACTGTGGAATCCGGGTGGGGGCTATGAGTTGGCATCTACTGTTACGTAACTTGGGATTCTTCATAGACGCAAAGAATAATGTGAAATTACGCTCTCCGCAGAGGGAACGATCTTCTGAGATGGACATGCTGCTTACTGCTAAGGCTGAATACCTTAGCTTGCTTCTTCTGGCGATGATAAAAGTATACTTTACTGTATATAGATTAATGTACTTAAGTATCTATACTGTATACTTAAGTACATTAATCTATACTGTATATAGATTAATGAGTACATTAATCTATACTGTATATAGATTAATGTATTTAAGTATAGAGTCTGCTAATTCTGCTTCCCTTAAAAATATCGACATATTTCCTTGACAGTAAATATTCTTTGCAACATTTATTATACGACTGTATAATATTTAAAAAATAATCTATTCATATTTTCAGATTCATTGGTTGCCTGGAAGTTTTCATAGTTAAGAATAAAGCTGAGCTCAACAGTCAGTAGTAAATCTGTATGTAACTCACTATTTCCTTAGGATATATTTCTACAAGTGAAATTGCTGGGAGAAGGGGTTGCCTATGTTTAAGCGCTGATACATATTGCCAAATTACTCTTCCAATTTCCACCCACATGGTTGCTTTACATGGAGTTTTCCTCCAGGTGCAGCTTTTAAAACCAGCTTGATTGATTCAATTAGCACCTGGCATGTAGCAGCTGTTAGGGGAAGGATATACCACAACCCATGTTTACAAAACAATTACTTTAGAAGATCGAGCTTCTTTACAAAAAGATTAACCACAGGTTTCCCCTTAAAAGTGAGGTTCCGTGTAAATGCTAGAATGCTTGAATTCACAAAAACATTCCCTGGGTCCTGTCATCTTTATTTTGTGGCTTGGAGATTTCTAAAGTGAGTGTGTCTCATGAGCTTGACTGTCCTCTAGGTCCCCAGAGCCTAGAGCCTCCCCAGGGCCCCCCAGCTGCACGGGAGCACAGCAGGTTCTCAGTCACACACAGCAGCGGGGGTGGTGGGGGGCAGTCTCTAGAGAGCAAGTCCACCCAAGGGCCTGGGTGTGGAGCCCACAGGCAGTGACGGACATGTGATGGATGTGGGTTTGGGAGTGGAGAGCAGACACTGGGTGGTGCCTGCCTACTGAGAACTCTTTCATCTTCTTGTGCATACCAGGACCCAGCATTGCTGGCACTGAGCATTCTGGACCCCCGTTTTTGGAGGGTATTGGTTGTCTGTACCCAACAGTCCCTCTGCTTACCTCTAAGAGGAGCACCAGGGTATTCAGGGGGCCCTCCTCTTTCTGAGAGGGGGTCAGTCTGCCATTAGCCCAAAGGTCTTAGGGGAACATGGTCAACACTTAGTGGGGTGCTCTGGGAGCTGCATGCTTTTAGCACATGCCATGGGATGGGGCCTTGACCCCCCTAAAGCCTGACACTCCCAGAAGCTCCTGGGGTGCTGCATTCACCACCCCACTGGCTGAGTATTCCAGCAAACACTGAGCTGGGCTCCCTGGAAGCACTGCAGGCAATCTTTATGTTCTGGCAGGAGAGACAGAGTACTTGGACAGACCTAATTACAACTGTGGCAAGAGCTTGAAGGAGAAATAAGGGGTCCATACTGGGAATTGTAGGAGGGGGACCAACTTTGGGGGAGGTATTTGGAAGGATTTCCTAGGAGGCATTTTAGTTATTTCCTGAAGGATGAATAGAGGCTAGAGAAAGAACTCTCAGGGGTGAGGGCAGTACTGTATGGACAGAGTGGGGGTGGTCCCTCTTGCTCCCTAACACTCTTCTAACCAAACAAGAATTGATTGCCTGATTTACTCAGCTCATGGCAGAAGCTTAGAGCCTCGAGGGGTGTGCAGTCCCCCTGAGTCCAGGCGGGGGTAGGAGACACCCCCCAGAGACTCACTTTCTGAGCAGACGACTCCAGCACCGTTCTGCTCCACATTCTGGGGGCAGACCACATCCTCATCATGGCGGCAGTGTGCCAGGGACAGCTCCGTGCCTGAGCACTTCACGCCGCTCATCACCACTTTGTTGGCGTAGATATCTCCTCGCCAGTACCAGACTCCCTGGACAAAGCAACACAAATGACCAGGATGTCACCTTGAGTTTTCACCTTCTCATATTTTATCAACTTTAAGCCTTACAAAGAAATTCCAAGATTTTATGATCCTATGTTTCAGTGGAGATAGCTGAGGTACAAGGAGACACTTATTCAAGTCCTACAGTTTGTTGGTGGCAGGCCAAGTGAGAATCCAGGTCTTCTGGTCCTTACATGTGTGTTCTGCCGCCCTCCCCCTTGGGTAGCTAAGACTGTGGCTTTTTCTTTTCTTTTTTTTTTTTTTTTTGAGACTAGGTCTCGCTATTTTTGCCCGTGGAACCGCAGGCTCTCGTTGCCCGGGGTACCACGAACTCAAGCAAATCCCCAGCCTCAGCTTCCCAGGTAGCTGGGATTACAGGCGCACACCACCATGCCCAGCTATTTTTTTGGAACTAGGTCTCACTATGGGCCCCAGGTGGGACTTGAACCGCGATCCCTAGCCCCGGCTGCATCATAGGCTGAAGCTTACAGGCACGAGCCACC
>PVHY01032464.1:0-11858 GCA_004024945.1 Uropsilus gracilis
TGTTTCCAATTCTTTGCAACTGTAAACAGGGCTGCAATGAACATGCGCGTACATGTGTCCTTTTGAATTAATGTCTTCATGTCCTCTGGGTAGATTCCTAGTAGTGGGATTGCTGGGTCGAATGGTAAGTCCACTTTCAATTGTTTGAGGGTCCTCCACACAGTCTTCCATAGTGGCTGGACCAGTTTGCACTCCCACCAGCAGTGTAAAGGAGTTCCTTTTTCTCCACATCCGTTCTAACATTTGTTGTTGTCTGTTTTATTTATGTGGGAATTTAATAAATAAAACCTAAAAGGAAAGACAAGAAATTACAACAGACATTTCAGAAATGCATAGGGTCATGAAATTACTTCAAAATGTATATGCCAACAATTTGAATATTAACATGCTTTATCACAAGGGAAATGCACATCAAAGCCACACTGAGATAATATCTTACACCTGTGAGAATGACCCATATTAAAGGATCAGAAACAAGTAAAGATATGAAAAAAAGAAAATTCTTTTATATTATTTGTGGGAACGTAGACTGGTCCAGCCACTATGAAAAACAGTAGGTAAGTTTCTCAAAGTATTAGAAATAAGTTTACTATATAATGCAGCAATTCCACTCCTGGGTATCAATCCAAAGATTGCAAAAACAATAATTTATATATACATATATAAGTATATATATCTATGTTTATCTATATATATATATGTCTATGTTCATCTATGTTCATTACAGCCCTATTTATAATGGCAAAATTATGGAAACAACCCAGATGTCTAAGGACAGAGGAGTGGATTAGAAAAATGTGGCATAACAATAGAATGCAACTCATTTATTGAAAAAGATAAACTCTTGCAATTTTTAGCAAAATGGATGGAGTTGGAAGGGACAATGCTAAGCAAAGTAAGCCAGAAGAAGAAAGAAAAACATGGGATGGTTTCACTTACATGTGGAATCTAGAGAAACAAAACAAGAGGCTCTAGGGAGGTGACTTTCCCCACCAACCAGCAGGTACATGCAGTGGCAGCTGCTGGCCCATCCCAGAATCAGCACTGCCAGAACCTCTTAGCCAATGAGGGATGGGGTGGCATAGACTTTGGGGCATGACTCCAGCATGGGTGAAAGGGAGCGTGAGAAACTGGGTAGGGAATTCTCATTACCCACCAGTGGTGGAGTGCACATTGCAGCCCCTTGCATGCACAGCAAACTTTGTTACCATCCAGGCTTCCTCCCTTTGGGGGAGTCATGACTGCATGTGTGTAGCCAACCAGACCATGCCCCCATGTTGTAAGGTGCCAGTGCATGAGGTGTGTGTGTGTGCCAAGATGCCCCTTCTTTTTCACTTAGTCCTCAGGAGGAATAAGAAAATCACAAACATTTCAAACAGTGACATTGAATGGGTGAGGGATCAGATAAACTTCCTACCCACACATCTGGGTGGGACTCAGAAGAAGGAACATTGAGAAAGTCAATACATACTGGACTGGTTTTAGAGAAAGAGTCAAAGATGAGCCAGGCAGTTCCCAACTGCAACCAAGGAGACCAAACTCTTCATCACAGTTATTGTCCCCCAGGTGGGCACAGGAGGTTACTGCTCCAAGGAGCCTCTATAGGTTGCTCCCAAGTTCCAGATTTTCCAGAAGTCTTGACAGGTGCACACTGTAGTATGTGAATGGATATTTTTTTGTGTGGACATATACCTGCTTTTATTTGGTGTAATTATCCCAGAGTAGAATTATTAGGTCATAGGGAAGATAAATGCTTAACATTAGAAGGATCTACTCAAGAATCTGATCAATTTCCAAACTGGTTTTACCATTTTATATTTCATTTGGTATTGTGTGAAGTTTCCCATGGTTCCACATTTCTGTTAATTTTTTGTATTGTTGATTATTTTTATTTTAGCCAATAAATGTATTTATTTTAGAAACTCAACTCAAGGAAAAGACACAACAACATTTTATCCTCTCTGAAACCAACCCAGAGTTCCTAGAGTTTGAAGTGTTAAGAAAAGAAAACATCATACTCTTTCTGAACAAAGAGAGCAGAGAGAATTCAAATATTTAAATTTAATTTGCTACAGAATTTTAATAACTTGTTAGGAAGTAATGCATCAAGCATAACAACTACTAAGTTTCATGATTTTTCTGCTAAAATACAGTGGATGACTTTGAAGACCAGTTCCATAAATATCTTTAACAAACAGATAAATTAATCATTTTTTCACTTAATTTATTCTTTTTATATGACCCAAAGTTGATTACAGGCATAAAATCAAACATATAATTTGCATTTGGTACAACAAAGTGTCAATAATTCATAATAAACTAAATAAGACTCTCATAAATTAACCAGCTTGGGACTGATGGTTGTATCACCTCTAAAAAAATAATTCACTTAACAAATTTATAGGGTAAACATGGCTGCATGTCTTTTAAAGAACTTATCATATTATATTAATTCTTTTTTTTGGTAATTTGTTTATACATTTATATGTTTCACATCATTCACATCATTGTGGTACCTGGGGCTCCCCTACCACCTCCTCTCCTTGGCCACTCCAGCTGGTCCCCTCCTACAGTTGTGTACTTTCACTTGGTTGTCCATATATTGGTGAAACCATTTGGTTTCTGTCTTTTTCCTTCTGACTTGTTTCTGCCAGTATGATTTCTTCTAGGTACATCCATGTTACCAAAAAAATCATCAAACTTGTTGTTTTTTATTGATGCATAATATTCCATTGCACATACGTACCACATCTTTTTCATCCAGTAATCTGTCTTGGGGCATTTGGGTTGTTTCCAGGACCTTGCAATTATAAATAGTGCTGCAATAAACATCTGAGCACAGGTGTCCCTTTATACCCACATTGAGGTCTCTTTTGGGTAGATTCCCAGAAGAGCAATTGCTGGGTCAAATGGTAGTTCCATTTTCATTAGTTTGAGGGTCCTCTACACTGTTTTCCATAGTGGTTTACATTCCCACCAGCAGTGTAAAAGTGTTCCTTTCTCTCCACATCCACACCAGAACTTGTTGTCTGTTTTTTTTGGAAGTGGGCTATTCTTATTGGTGTAAAGTGTTATCTCATTGTGGTTTTGATTTGCATTTCCCTTACTACTAAAGATGTTGAACATTTTTTAATGTGCCTGATGGCCATTTGGACTTCCTCTTTAGAAAAAGTGTCTTTTTAGATCTTCTCGCCATTTTTTAACTGGGTTCTATGCTCTGTTTTTATTCAGTGTGTGAGTTTTTTGTGTATCTTTTTTATCAGACCCTTGTCGCTTATATGGAGGGTGAAAATTTTTTCCCACTTGGTTGGGATTCTTTTTGTTTTTTATTTTGTCTCTTTTGTAGTACAGAAGAAAGGCAAACATTAACATATATATATATATAAATGCAAAGATTAAAAGTACCAACTCTTTTCTCCAATCATAAAAGCATTAAACTAGAAATAGCAATGAAAAGAAAGCAAGAAGAAAGCCCAACACATGGAGACTGAACAACATGTTACTAAATGAAAACTGGGTAACTGAGGAAATCAAGGAAAAATTAAAACCTTCTTTGAAACAAATGACAAAGAAAACACAACGTTCCAAAATGTCTGGGACTCAGCAAAAGCATTTTTAAGAGGAAGGTTCATAGCAATACAGGCTCATATCAAAAAGCAAGAAAACAACCAAAGAAATAACCTAATCTCCCAACTCGATGAACTAGAAAAAGAACAACAAAAAATACCAAAACCCAGCAGAAGACAAAAAATAATAAAAATAAAAGCAGAAGTAAAAATCTAGATAGCAAAAAAGATTACTGAGAAAATCAACCAAACCAAAAGTTGGTTCTTTGAAAAAAAAATAAAATTGATAAACCCCTTGAAAATCTCACAAAGAAAAGAAGAGTGAACACTCAAATAAGCAGGATTACAAATGAAAGAGGAGAAATTACAGCAGACACATCAGAAAGCCAAAGGATAATCAGAGATTACTATGAACACCTATATGCAAACAAATACAACAACCTGGATGAGATGGACAAATTCCTGAAAAGATATAACCACCCAAAACTAAACAAAGAAGAAGTAGAGATCTTAAACAAACCAATCACTAGCAGCGAGATTGAAGCAGTCATCAAAACTCTACCTGAAAACAAAAGCCCAGGACCAGATGGTTTCATAAATGAATTCTATCAGATATTCAAAGAGGTAATAATGACAGCACTACTAAAGCTTTTCCAAAAAATTGAGAAAGAAAGAAAACTGCCAGACAATTTCTATGAAGCAAACATCACTCTCATACCAAAAGCAAATAAAGACAGCACAAAGAAAGAAAACTGTAGACCAATTTCCCCAATGAACATGGGCACAAAAATTTTAAATCTTGGCAAACCAAATCCAGCGATGTATAAAAAGCATTATTCACCATGACCAAGTGGGATTTATCCCAGGGGCACAGGGATGGCTCAATATCTGAAAATCAATTAATATAATCCACCACATCAATAACAAGAAAACCAAAAACCATACGGTCATATCAATAGATGCAGAGAAAGCATTTGATAAAGTTCAACACCTATTTAAGATAAAAGTTCTTGAAAATTTGGGATAAAAGGAACATATCTCAACATAATAAGAGCCATCTATGACAAAGTTACAGCAAACATGATCTTAAATGGGGAAAAACTAAAATCATTCCAATTAAGATCTGGAACCAGGCAAGGTTCCACTCTCTCCACTACTTCTCAACATTGTAATGGAAGGTCTAGCAAGGGCGATAAGACAAGAGAAAGACATAAACAGAGTACAAATAGGGAAAGAAGAACTGAAACTCTCACTATATGCACACGATATGATTCTTTATGTAGAGAACCAAAAATAATCCACAGAAAAATTTCTTGAAACAATAAACCAACTCAGCAAAGTAGCCATTCACAAAATCAACACACAGAAGACAGAAGCTTTCCTATACACAAAAAAGTTAAACAGAAGAAGAAGAAATTAAAAAAGAAAATCCTATTTACCATTGCACTTAAAAAAAATAAATACCTAGGGGTAAACTTAACAAGACACGTGAAAGATCTATATAAAGAAAACTTCAAAACTCTGCTAAAGGAGATAGAAGAAGACATAAGGAAATGGAAAGACATTCCCTGCTCATGGATTAGAAGAATTGACATCATCAAAATGGCCATCCTACCAAAAGCAATCTACAAATTCAATGCAATCCCTATAAAGATTCCAACAACATTGTTTAAAGATATAGAATAAAAATTACAGAGATTCATATGGAATAACAAAAGACCTCAGTTATCGAAAAAAATTCAATGCAATCCCTATAAAGATTCCAACAACATTGTTTAAAGATATAGAATAAAAATTACAGAGATTCATATGGAATAACAAAAGACCTCAGTTACCGAAAAACCTCCTGACCAGAAAATGAGAGAATGGAGGAATTACTATTCCAGACTTCAAACTATACTACAAAGCCATAGTAATTAAAACAACTTGATACTGGTCTAAAAACAATCAGAACAATGCAACAGAATAAAGCCACACATATAGTCAACTAATCTTTGACAAAGGAGTGAAAAACTTACATTGGAACAAGGACAGCCTCTTCAGCAAATGGTGTTGGGAAAACTGGAACAAGACATGCAAAAAAAATGAACCAAGATACCTCCCTCACACCATGTACAAAAACCAACTCAAAATGGATAAAAGACTCAGATGTAAGACCCAAAACCATAATTCACAGAAAAACTAATGAAAAGAATAAACTAGTTCAGTCAGATAGCCAATTTTACTGCCAACAAACAAAAACAAGTAGCCTTCCTAATCTGTATGCAAAAGATCAGTCAGAAGAAGAAATAAAAAAAAAAATCAATTTACCAGTGCACCAAGGAAAATTAAAAACCTGGGAATAAACCTAACAAAAGACACGAAGGAACTATACAAAGAAAACTATAAATAAAACATTGTTAAGAAAAATTTTTGGTTATTTTGGAAGATTGGAAGAAATAAAAGTGTCTCAACAGATATTTTTTGACATAGGAAAAACAGGAGGGTTCAGTGTCAGCTGGGAATGGAGGTTGAATTACTATGTACTGCATGGTGTTCAGGCTATGGAAAGTGATTATTTTCATATCATCTGTGTCTATCTCAAACTAAATTGTGTGCTCTGTCATTTCCCAAATCAGGTCTGTGGGATTCCCAGGAGATAAGAGGTTTGAATTGAAGAATGGGAAGTGGGACACAATGTGAACACTTACCGTTGGGGGTTGGTGGCTATACTGGAGAGCTGATATCTGAGAAACAAAGGGGGAATGACAGTGATGTCATGTTTTCTCTGCCATCTGCCCAAAAATTTAAATCCTGCCTACCAGCACTCAAATAGCATTTTATGATTTCCCGGAAAAAAAACCCGGAGAATATTGAAAAAGGGGACATTTCTACATCATCACCTAGTCAATTACAGATGTTCACAGTGAAATGTCAAGTAATAGGACATTGAAAATGCTCGACAAATTAATAAAAGCACACATCTTTCATTTCCTGATTCAGGACAATCTGACCTCATGGTGACATTAACATTTCTAGGACCTTTGGATTCAGAGACACAGGATGTGTTAAGCGGCAGTCAGGCTAGGTGTGGATGCAGGCCTATAGGTGGGATTAGTAAGGAGGGCCAATATTTCCTTCTTAAGTCTATGGCACAAGCTTATTGGTTCAGACGGAAAGCATACAGGACAATATTTAATAGAACAAAGGGGCAACTTCTTTGAGCAGTACTCAGTGAACACCCAAGAGAACTGGGTCCCCTTAAGCATAGAAGCCGAAGGTGGCCTGTGAGGTGCAGATTGACAGATGGAGCTAGAAAATTCTGAAGTGTCTATGGTAGGAGAGACAATGGACAAATCCTCCATTAATTAGCAAGTCACTGTGAGTCTGATAGGAAGTTAGTGCCCTGTGGTACCGCTCCTATTTTACACTCATTTTGACATAGCCCGGTGCACCACAGGAGATTAAAGTGCTCCTGGGATATATGATAATCCTGTGGTTATGTATAATTTGCTAGGAAGCTAGGAAGTGAGAAGGTATGGTATTTAGTTCATAGTCATATGGATGTAAACCAATAGTGAAATGATGCTGAGGAGTGTTCTAGCTCCAAGGGCAGGAGAGGAACTTGAGATGGAGAGCATCGCTAGAATTCTGGTGTCTGTAACAATGGGATTGCTAGACCACATGATGCTCGTCACATCTCAAGTTGCTCTTGGTTCTGTGTCAAAGCAAAATGAAAATAGCCCAGAAGTAGTGTTATTTAGGGTCCCTCAGACTCTTTGTAAAAATGAACATCAAGTATTGTTCCTGTGAACTGAATGATCAGGATTTGAGGAGCACTGTGTCTGTCATTTCTGCAGAAGGGGCAAATCAAAGTGTCTCGATAGATTCTTTCCACATCTAGAAATAGGAGGGTTTGGTGTCAAATGAGTGTGGAGTGGAGTTCATCTCTAGTGCATGGTAGTCAGCCTGTGGGAGGTGATCAATTAAAAAATATCTTTCCTATTATAGTAATGGTCTGTTCTGTCATTTGCCGAATCAGATCTGGGAGGTCCAGCACATCAGAGGATTGCACCTCTTCAGTTTTACGTACATTTAAACATAACCTGGTGCACCATAGGAGATTCAAGTGCTCTAGGTGTGCACTATGGAGAGACTGGTGAGTGAGTTAGCACCTGGGATATATGATAATCCCGTGGTAATGGATTATTTTGCAAGCTCAGAAGGGAGATGGTAGGGCATTTAATTCTTAGGCTATATGGTTGTAAAATACAGGAAAACAATGCTAATGATTGTTCTATGCCCAAAGGATAAGAGATGAACTTGAGAAAGAGAGCATCCCTGGAATTCTGGTGTATGTAAAAATGAGGTTGCTACACCAAACTGATGCTTATCACATTCCAGTTTGCTCTTGGCTCTCCTTCTGAGTCAAAAAAAAATAGCCTGGAAGTACTGTTATTTAGGGTCCTCAGACTCTGTCGAAAATGCAAATAAACTCTTGTCCCTGTGAACAATATGGTCAGGATTGAGGAACACTGTTTCCTCATTTCTGAAGAAGGGGAAAATCAAAGTGTCTGGATGGATTCTTTCACAAATCTAGAAATAGGAGGGTTTGCTGTCAGGTGGGTATAGATCTGGAGTTCATCTCTAGTGCATGGTAGTCAGCCTGGGGGAGGTGATCATTTCTAAATGAACTGTTTCCTCTTACACTACTGGTCTGTTATGTCAGTTGCCTGATCAGGTCTGGAACTAGCAGGAGATTGAGATTTGAGTTGAAAAGAATGGATTATGTCATGAGGGGGATACTTAGGATTGGGGATTGTGGGACCAGTGACTGAGTCTACAGGTGAGAGAGAAAGAAGGATTTCACGTATGTATGTTCACTGCCATCCTCCCCAAAGTTGGTTTCCGGATGTCCCCCACTCACACTGCAATATGTGGTTTATTTAGAGTCAACCCTGAATGATATGCGAAAAAGGCACACTCGTAATGTTCACCTAGGGAATTGCTTAGGTTCACGGCGAAATGACAACTGACAATGCTTGATAAATGAATAACAGCACACATCGTTTGTTTCCTGATTCAGGACAATCGCAAATCATGGGGATGTTAAAATTTCTAGGCCCGTTGGATTCTGAGTTTAGGACGTGTTTCGTGATGGTCAAGCTCGGTGTGGATGCAGAGTGTAGGGGAGATTTGTAAGTTGTGCTAATGACTCCTTTTTAATCCCAGGGGACAATATTATTTTTTCACGTGGAAAGCTTACAGGGGAGGACTTGACAGAACAAAGAGGCACCTCCCTTCAGCAGTGCTCTGGGAATATCCATGAGACTTGGGTCACCTTAAGCATACAGCTGAGGGTGGTCAGCGAGCGCCAGCCTGACAGAAGGAACTGGCAATTCCTGAAGGGTCTATGGCAAGAAAGTCAATGGACTCTTCAGCCATTCATGAGCAATTCAAGGTGAGTCTGAGTGGAGGTCAGGTAACGTTTTACACCTCTCCTGTTTTACATTCATTTTAAAATAACGCAACACCACAGGAGATTCAAGTCGTCTATGGGTGCACTCCGGTTGGAATGGACAGTGAGTCAGCGCCTGGGATATACACAAAGCCCGGGGTAAAGGATTGTTTTGCAAGTTCGCAAGGGAGATGGTAGGTTATTGAGTTCTTTGGCTCAGTGGCTATAAAAGTAAAGGAAAACGGTTCTAAGGAGCATTCTAACACCCAAGGTCAGGAGAGGAACTTGAGAAGGAGAGCATCCTCTAGATCTCTGGTGTCTGGAAAACGGGGTTGCTAGAGAAACCTCATGCCTCCCACAAGGCACGTTTGCTCTGGTTCTGAGGCTAAAGAATGAACACAGCTCAGAAGGAATGTTATTAGGAACCCTTAGACCTTCTGTCCAAAGTGCACATGCAGAATTTCGGAGATGAATGGTAAGGATTAGGACCACGGTGACTCTCCATTTGGCAGATGGCTAAATCAACGTGTTGCATGGATTCTTTCACGCATGCGGAAATGGAGGCATGGCTGTCAGCTCTGTTTGGAGCTGGAGTTCATCTCTAGTGCATGGTAGTTAGCCTTGGGGAGGTGATCTTTTCGAAACGAACTGTTTCCTCTTACACTACTGCTCTGTTCTGTCAGTTGCCTGATCAGATCTGGGAGTACCAGGAGATTGAGGTTTGTGTTGAATAGAGTGGATTATGTCCTGAGGAGGATACTTATCATTGGGGCTTGCTGGGCCCGTGTGTGATCCTGCAGGTGAGAGAGAAAGAAGTATTTCAATGATTTGTATGTTCACTGCCATCCTCCCCAAAGTTGGTTTCCAGCTGTCCCCCACTCACACTGCAATATGTGGTTTTATTAGAGTCAAACCTGCCCATTATGGGAAAAGGGCACACTCGTAATGTACACCTAGGGAATTGCATAGGTTCACGGTGAAATGACAACTGACACCCCCGATAAATTAATAACAGGACACAGTGTTTGTTTCCTGTTAGGACAATCGAAAATCATGGGGACCTCAAAATTTCTAGGACCTTTGGATTCTGAGACTCAGGACATGTTTAGCGATGGTCAGGCTCAGTGTGGATGCAGAGAGTAGGGGACATTTGTAAGGAGGTTCAATGACTCCTTTTTAACCCTATTGGACAATCTTATTTTTTCAATTGGAAGGCTAACAGGGGAGGAACAAAGAAAGGACAAAGAACAAAGATGCCCCTTCCTTAAGCTGTGCTCTGTGATATCCATGTATATTGGGTCTGCTTAAACATAGAAGCAGAGGGTGGCCAGTTAGTTGCAGGTTGACAGAAGGTGCTGGCTTTTTGCACATCTCCTGTTTTTCGTTCATTTTAGAATAAAGGTACACCATAGGGGGTTCAAGTGCTCTATGGATGCACTACAGTTGCAATGCAGAGTGAGTCAGCAACAGGGAAATACAAAAATCCCGTAGTAATAGATTGTTTTGCCAGCTCGGAAGGTATAAGGTAAGGTCTTTAGTTCTTTGGCTACATGGCTAAAAAATGAAGGAAGTGATCTAAGGAGTTTTCTAGCTCCAAAGATCACCAGAGGAACTTGAAAGGAGAGCATTCTCTAGAAAGTGGTCGGTAAAACGAGGTTGCCGAACAAACCGGAGGCTTTTCACATCCCAAGTTTTCTCTGGTTCTGAGACTGAGCAAAATGAATACAGCCCAGAAGTGGTGTTACGTAGGATCACTTAGACTTTCTGTCAAATTTGCAAATGAGGGATTTTGTGTGTGAAGTGAATGGTTAGGATTTGAAGCACTGTGTCTGTGCTTTTGGCAGATGGGCAAAGCAAAGTGTTGCATAGATTCTTTCACTCATGTAGAAATTGGAGGGATGGCTATCAGCTGGGTGTGGAGCAGGAGTTCATCTCTAGTGCATGGTAGTCAGCCTGGGGGAGGTGATCTTTTTGAAAAGAACTGCTTCCTCTTACACTACTGGTCTGTTCTGTCAGTTGCCTGAACAGGTCTGGGTGTACCAGGAGATTGAGGTTTGTGTTGAAAAGAGTGGATTATGTCCTGAGGAGGATACTTACCATTGGTGCTAGCCTGGCCCATGCCTGATCCTGCAGGTGACAGAGAAAGAAGGATTTCAATGAGATTGTATGTTCACTGAACTGCTCCCCCCAAATTAGCTTCCTGCCGTCCCCCACACACACTGCAAAATGTGGTTTCATTAGAGTCAACCCTGGCTGATAAGGGAAAAGGGCACATTCGTAATGTTCACCTAGGGAATTGCATAGGTGGCGAATGACAACTGACAATGCTCAATAAATGAATAACAGCACACATCGTTTGTTTCCTGATTCAGGACAATCGCAAATCATTGGGACGTTAAAATTTCCAGGCCGTTTGTATTCTGAGTTTAGGACGTTTTTCGCGATGGTCAAGCTCGGTGTGGATGCAGAGTGTAGGGGAGATTTGTAAGTTGTGCTAATGACTCCTTTTTAATCCCAGGGGACAATCTTATTTTTTTCACTTGGAAAGCTTACAGTGGAGGACTTGACAGAACAAAGAGGCACCTCCATCAGCAGTGTTCTGGGAATATCCATGAGACTTGGGTCACCTTAAGCATATAGCTGAGGGTGGCCAGCGAGCGCCAGCCTGACAGAAGGGAACTGGCAATTCCTGAAGGGTCTATGGCAAGAAAGTCAATGGACTCTTCAGCCATTCATGAGCAATTCAAGGTGAGTCTGAGTGGAGGTCAGGTAACGTTTTACACCTCTCCTGTTTTACATTCATTTTAAAATAACGCAACACCACAGGAGATTCAAGTCGTCTATGGGTGCACTCC
>PVHY01032465.1:0-11857 GCA_004024945.1 Uropsilus gracilis
AACTGTGTTTTAAAGTTTTTCTTTTCTGCAGTTTTTGGAGCTGAAAGCAGAGAGCAGTTGGCTGGCTTTTGCATATCAATGGTAAAGGTGATCAGTGAAAATGCTAATGAAGAGTGTGTAGCCTGCTTTGGAGAGAGAAGCAGGCAGATAGCTGTATCCAGTTAAGTAAAGACAGAAAGTCTCTTTTTACCCACTTTCACTGAGGGTCCTGCCAGAAGGGACTGAGACTTGTGGCAGGTTTTCAGGCCTCAGTGGCCCTGCTTTGGCCAACCCTGTTTGGCTGGGCATTTACTCATGAAGGGATGGGGAATGCTCGATGCTGGGTGTGTGAATTGGAAACGATATTCTTTGAGACTAGGTCTCGTGGAACCACAGGCTTACTTTGCCCGGGGTACCATGGACTCAAGCAATCCCCAGCCTCAGCTTCCTAGGTAGCTGGGATTACAGATGCGCGCCACCTCGCCCAGCTGTTTTTTGGGACTAGGTCTTGCTGTGTTGCCCTGAATGGAACTCAAACCATGATCCCTAGCCCCAGCTGCTTCATAGGCTGAAGCTTACAGGGACGAGCCACCGTGCCCAGCATTGGAAACGATATTCTTTCTCTCCTCTATATTCCATACCAGTTGTATTAAAGTTCCTTTGCATTCTCTTATACATTCTCTTATACACGAGAGTACATTTTATGGTAGATGGTGTGACATGTGGCTGATAGAACTAAAACCGGATGCACAGAGGGCACCAAAACTAAACAGGGAGTCCTACAAATACCAAGGGCTGCAGCTGAGTCAAGGGACAGTGCCCGATCCAGGTTCCGGTCTGTGGGATCTTCTACCTACATGCACAACTGCCAGGGACCAACACAATTGCAACACAATTGCAGGGTTCCAACAACCGTGTGATTTATTTCACAAAAAAATCATCATTTTTTTCCTAGTCTTTTAACCTTTAAACTACTTTCTATTTAGCTGGACACGGTGGCTCGTGCCTGTAAGCTTCAGCCTATGAAGCGGCAGGGGCTAGGGATCACGGTTCGAGTCCCGCCTGGGGTCCTTAGCGAGACCTAGTTCCAAAAAATAGCTGGGCGTGGTGGCGCACGCTTGTAATCCCAGCTACCTGGGAAACTGAGGCTGGGGATCACTTGAGTCTGTGGTACCCCGGGCAACGTGAGCCTGGGGTTCCACAGGCAAAAATAGCGAGACCTAGTCTCAAAACAAACAAACAAACAAACAAGTAAATAAGTAAATAAATAAATAATAAACTTTCTATTTTACAAAGAAAAAGCAAAGAGTTTAATGTAGCCACGAAGGGCCAGTGAGTGTCCACCAGACAAGTGAGTGTAGGTCACCTGTCACCTGGACAGCAGCAATGCTCGGGAGTGAGTGGTCGTGGTCACCAGGAGTGCACCACCCACAAACAGCTCTTAGAGGCACCAGGAGCCAGGGTCTTTGGTGTCAGAGGCAGGACTGGAGGCCTGGTTTCTGCAGACACCTCAGCGTCTCTTCCCTAGTGGTCCCCCTTCCTTCTCCAGAGGCCAGAAAAGAAGGCTTCCCCTTCTCCCTCGGGGTTGGAGGCTGGAACAGTTCTTGGAGGCCAGCATCCATGCTTCAGAGGCTCAAGCCTACGCTCTTTCGGAGGTTAGAGCAGTTCTGGGAGGCTGGACCTCACCCTCTTTTTCGGTTCCCTCCTACTCTGGCTTAAATTCACCCTCAGGTGCCCCACCCAAGGGTCTGATGGACCATCTTTCACTCCTATGACTCATGGGACTATTTCCATTAGACCATCTCTGTGGCTACCAGCTCCTTCCTGGTGTCATATGGTCATGGGCAAGACAGAGCCAGGATGGGCTTCCTCCTGTTATCAGGAGTTTTTTTTGCTTCAGTAAATCCACACTTTGCTTGCTGCTCTGCTGCTGTGCTGGGGGTCAGTCCTCACCTGTCATTCACACCTGGATCCATAAAGATTGGTTCTTCTAACACTGATAATCTACCTAAAAATTACATATTAACCTTGCCTCTTTCCTGAGGCTAGACCCTAGACCTCACAGTTTTTTTGTTTTTTTTTTTTGAGACTAAGTCTCATTACATTTGCCCGTGGACCTGCAGGTTCTCGTTGCCCGTGGTACCTCAGACTCAAGCAATCCCCAGTCTCAGCTTCCCAGGTAGCTGGGATTCCAGGCGCACGCCACCACGCCCAGCTATTTTTTGGGACTAGGTCTTACTATGTTGTCCCAAGCAGGACTCGAACCACAATCCCTAGCCCCGGCCGCTTCATAGGCTGAAGCTTACAGGCACGAGCCACCGTGCCCGGCTAGACCTCAGTCTTTTTTTTGAGACTAGGTCTTGCTATTTTTGCCCGTGGAACCGCAGGCTCTTGTTGGCCGGGGTACCACAGACTCAAGCCATCCCCACCCTCAGCTTCCCAGGTAGCTGGGATTACAGGTGCACGCCACCACACCCAGCTATTTTTTTTTGGAACTAGGTCTTGCTACGGGCCCCAGGTGGGACTCGAATCGCAATCCCTAGCCCCGGCCGCTTCATAGGGTGAAGCTTACAGGCACGAGCCACTGTGCCCAGCAACTGAAACCACTTTAAAGACAAGCATAGAAAACTCAAATTGCTTCACAAAGTCCTTTTTCTTTGTTTGGCCTCACTTGAGATTAGGCCTGTTTTTGAGAAAAAAAAAAAAAACAAAACACCTTATTTGTGGATCAAGAGGGCAAGAGAAGAGCTAGATTACAATTTAAGAATTGCTGTTTGTCTGTTCTTACTCTTATCAGAAATCTAAAATTAGGAATTTTGTCCCCAGAAACCTGCTCTTCCTCTCTATAGTTTTTAATTACCAAATTGCTTAATTTTAACAAGAAGCTTAGATTTTTAAAGAAACCTCTAAGTATTTTCACTGGCCAATAAGCAACTTAGAAACTTTTTTTTGAGGCTAGGTCTCACTATTTTTGCCCGTAGAACCGCAGGCTCACGTTGCCCAGGATACCACAGACTCAAGCAATCCCTAGCCTCAGTTTCCCAGGTAACTGGGATTACAGGCGCATGCCACCACGCCCAGCTATATTTTTTTGGAACTAGGTCTCACTATGTGCCCTGTGCGGGACTCGAACTGCTATCCCTGGCCCTGGCTGTGGCTTCCTAGGCTGGCACTTACAGGCATGCGCCACCATGCCTGGCCACAACTTAGAAACTTTTCCAACCAACCAGTAAGCTTTCTTTATAGTTTACTAGAAAGTCCAAAGTAATTGTGACAAAACTACCTGAACCTGGTCCCAGAAGTCTCAGTGTGACCAGAAGAGGCCAGCGAATCTAGAGGAAGAAAAGGACTCTCAGAGTGTAGAACAATCTCTTTAACTTATTCCATCTCCAATTTTTATGTTATTGTATATTCCAAAGTTCTTCCACCACCATGTCACCTGTGAACTGTCATCCTTGTGCTCATCCGTCCCCTGATTTCACCCTCGCCACTTGTGGTATGCTTCAGTTCTGTTTTCAGTTTGCTAGTTTTGACTTTTTCTTGTCCTTTTGTTTGTTTTCTCTATAGTTCGCATATAAGCGAGACTATCTAATATTTATCTTTTTCTTTCTAATTTCAGCTAGCATAATTCCTTTCAGCTCCATTCATGTTGCCATGAATGAGTTTGTCTTTTTTAATTACTGAATAATACTCCATTGTGTAAATATACCACAACTTTTTGATCCATTTGTATGTTTTGGGGCATTTGGGTGAGTTCTGAACCCTCAGACTCAAGTGATTCCTAGCTTCAGCCAGGTAGCTGGGATTACAGGTACACACCATCATGCCCGGCTTTTTTTTTTTTTTTTTTTTTTGGAGACTAGGTCTTGCTTTGTTGCCCGGGGTAGTCTCGAACCCACGGACTCAAGTGATCCCTGTCCTCAGCCTCCCAGCAATGGGAATATAGGTGTGTGCCACCACGCTCGGCCAAGGAACTTGGCTTTGTTCAGTCTCTTCTTCAGCCTGTATGAGCAATACCTGGTTCATAGTCTGTTCAATGAATGTACTGAATAAACAGATGAACAAATAAATAAATAAATGAGCCAATGCCTTTTTTCCACGCCTGCTTCTCACCACATTCCTGTCTTTCTGCTCAACTAGGGCTTCATGGAGATTGGGGGTGAAATTCTGGTGCTGGGCCAAATCTTTGGCTTCACATTCAGTGTTTTGACCTCGAGTCCTGGGACCCAAAAGCCAGATGAAAGATGGTTGGTAAAAAACTTAAAATTGTTTAAGGCCAACACCATTTTTATAGTGCTTATCCATGTACAGCCCTGTCTGGTGAGGTTTCTGACTCCAAGTCTGGAGGCAGGACCGGGACTGTTATTGATTCATGGGTCCTCACCAGCTCTAGGAAACCCTCTCTGGACCTCAGGATGAAAGGGAGAACCATCTAGGTTCCCACCAAGTCCCAAACGTCTGGATTTTTCACTACCTCTTTCTTCTGTTCACTCAGCCTATGCTCGGCCCATCGCAGCCCTCGTCATCCTGCCCTAAGGGCCCGTCATCACTACTCCAGACTTCCCGTCTGGTGACACAGATCCCTTATAGGAGTCCAGCACCGTGCCACCGTAAAAGGGGTTCAGTAAGCACTGAATGTAGAGGGAGTAAATCATTTCCTAAGGAGGAACCAGAAAACCAGACTTCCTGGAGAGCGTGTCTGAGCACCCTCCTCCCACGCTGAGGCTCTGTCCGAGGGCAGCAGGTGCCCCAGCACTCAGGTGGCCACTGCCTCCTCCCTGACCACACCACGCGGGGCGGGGCGGGGCCAATGCAAGCCCCGCCCCTCCCTAGAGCCAGAGGCGGGCCCAGGTGCGCTGAGGACGGCCGCTGGACGCTCAGGTGCCCGCGCTCTGCGCCTGCGCCCTGTGCGCCCCGCCTCGCCAGGTGTGCCCCGCCCTCCGCCTGTGGCCACCTCCGGTAGCTGTTTAGAGGCGGCCGCCATTGCCCCTGGCGCCCACCGAGTGTCTGGCGGTGCGGCGGGGCTCGGCGGGGCGGGAGGGTCCTGGGGGTTACGGCATAGGAGGCCAGCGCGGAGCGGGCCTACGCCTCGCAGCGTGAAAGGCAGAGCGGCTGCGCCCCGAAGGTGCGAGAGAGCGGCGCCGGGTGGACCTCTGACCGCGCCCGCACCTGGACGCGTGAGCCCCAGTGCGCCTGCGCGGCGAGGGTCTTCCCGCACCTGATCGCGAGACCCTAACGAGACCCCAACGCCGTCACCGCGGCGGTCATGGCGTGGCTGTGTGGGCCGAGGCGGGGCCGGGCGCTGCTCGCCCTGCTGGCATCGCTGCTTCTCTGCGGGGCCCAGGCGGCTGACGGAGAGCAGGACATCCACGGTGAGGGCTGCGGCCGGGGGTCGGGGCCGGGGCGAGAGTCATGGGTCGGGGCCGGGGTCCCCTGCGCGCCGCGACGGAGAATAGGGGGATCGGAGGTGGAGGGGGATCGGAGGCGACTTGGTGAAGTTTGGGGGTGTGGTGTGACTGGCCCGAGAGGGTTGAGCCTTGAGAAGAGGCCGGGAAACCCCGGCGAGGATGGGCGGAGGAGCCAGGGTTGGGAAAGTTTCCCGAGGCCGAGGGAGGAAACGACTATTGATCAAGGAGTGGCAGGTGCCCTTCCTGGGCGGAGAAAGGTCCGAGGACATTTCGTAGCCAGGGAAGGCCCAGGTGGTAGCTCTGAGAAGGTCGGGGTTAGACATTTGGGTGCCAAGTGGCAGTTTTAGCCCCCAAGTCCCCACCCCTTTCTCTTTGGTCACTGGACATCAGCCTCCCCAGGAAGCCTTTTGGTTGGGTTGCAGCAGAGGCACCTCAAAGAAGAGAAATGACCCTCAGCGGTGTCCAGAGGGAGGAGAAAACAAGCACTCTTTTTTTTTTTTTTTTTGAGACTAGGTCTCGCTATTTTTGCCCGTGGAACCGCAGGCTCTCGTTGCCCGGGGTACCACAGACTCAAGCAATCCCCAGCCTCAGCTTCCCAGGTAGCTGGGATTACAGGCACGCGCGCCACCATGCCCAGCTATTTTTTTGGAACTAGGTCTCGCTATGGGCCCCCGGAGGGACTTGAGCCGCGATCCCTAGCCCCGGCCGCTTCATAGGCTGAAGCTTACAGGCACGCGCCACCGTGCCGGGTCCGAAAACAAGCACTCTTGCTGGGGAGAAACTGCCAGGGTGCAAGCGTGGGAGTATCTTGATGTGGAGAATCTGGGCTTGGAAATTCCTGGAACTGGTCATTTAGTGGTTGGTGGAGGATCCACGTCCCGATTAGAACCACTATTCTCTCAGGAAGTTTGGCCTGAAAGGGCTTTTGGCACAAGTGTTGTTTTAACCTTGACTGCATCAAGCTAGCACAAGGTGGCTTTGGAAAGACCCCTGTGGAAAGAATTCTCTGGTTCATTAAAACTTGTTGAGCCCCCTGCTGTGTGTCAGGGACTGTGCTGACACTGGCAATCACTGGTGACTCAGACCAGCCAGGCCCCTGCACTCACTTATATTTCTAGTGGGAGAAATAGACAGTGAGTAAACATTTAAATAAAGAGCACTTAGCCACAGTATTAAATTACTAAGAAGTAAATGAACGGGGTGAGGTACACACACAGGGTGAGGTAAAGCAAGGACAGCCACGTTATCTCAGGTGGTCAGGGGACAACTCTCTGAGGAGAGCGACACCTGAGCTCCAACATGGAGAAGGCAGCAGAGGCCACACTGAGACCCCACAAAGTTATCAGTTGGAGGCAGTGGGCTACAGAAGCCTTGAGGCTGAACAAGGTGGTTGGACCCAGTGAGAAGACCGTGTAACTGGAGCAGAAACAGGGAGGGGAGAGCTGAAGGAGGCAGTGAGGCCCTGGGAGCCAGATGGCTATATATGTCCGCATGTTGGGTGAAGGGCGAGAGAAAGCCGGAAGTGCGCACTAAGTCATCACCTGTGGTGACTTCTAAAGACCAGAAATTTTCCTGCACCCCAGGCAGAAGGAAAAAAAAAAAAAGTTAACGGATTGTCAGAGACCAAGGGGAGAAGCTTCTCTCTAAAGGACCAGGAATGTGCAGCTCTCGGGAGTTGAGCCCTCTTGCAGTTGGAACTAGAATTGGCAGCCCTTCAGGACTTGATTTTTATTTTTTAAATAAGAATCTATCAGAACTGAGTTGGGAGCTAACATCTGTTGCTGCCTCTGAGGCCTTTTGTATTATATCATCCTTGAGACAACCTGGTACTTTGCTTGGGAGGAAGTTACAGGTCTTGCCTAAGGCTGCACCACAGTAATAATTGACAAGCCAGGTGGCCTCCCCTGCTGTTGCCCCTGACTAGACCTGCTGACCTTTCAGACTATTTCTGTCTGACTGTGTGAACTAATGCCCTTACTTATCGGGACTTCTATTTGTTTGGCAGCTCTCAATAGCTTAACTTGTGAGGGGAGTTGCTTTTGATCCCCCCTCCCCCCCATCCACACCCTTTTTCTGATTGCTTTGGCTTTTCTCAGGAAACAAGGTCATTGCTAAGAATGAAGTGTTTTTCTGGCTACTTGTGCCACCAGATGAGTGGGGCAGAGAGGATCATGGGCAGTGAGTGTGTGTAATGGGGTGATGGTGTGGTTGTCAGGGAATGCACTGTGTGAGGACATGAGGGGGTAGTGGAAAGGTGGTAGGACCGATGGATTGTTGGAGCTCAGGTTTCGGAGGAAGTGACTTAGAAAGCTGGGACACTGTGGGCAGTGAGTGAACTTTGTGTTGAACTGAGGTTAGGAAGAGGCAGCAGTTGCTGAGACAGAGTGTAGGTGTGCCCACAGGAGGGCTAGGGAGGATAGGGCCCTGGGGTGGAGGAAGCCCAGATATGGAAGCACCCAGGAGCTGTGGGAATGGCAGGGGCCCCACACCAGTCACTGAGTAGGAATCGTGATCCAGGTCAGCAGATGATGCTCAGGATGGGGTCAGATCTACCCTGATGACAGATGGACTAACTCGAGTTTTTTATTTTATTTTGTTTTGTTGAGACTAGGTCTCGCTATTTTTACCCGTGGAACCGCAGGCTCGTGTTGCCTGGGGTGCTACAGACTCAAGCAATTCCCAGCCTCAGCTTCTCAGGTAGCTGGAATTCCAGCCGCTTACCACCACGCCCAGCTAATTCTTTGGGACTAGGTCTCACTATGTCCCCTGTGCGGGACTCGAATTGCTATCCCTGGTCCCTGTGGCGACTTCCTAGGCTGCCTCTTCGAGGCATGCACCCCCCGTGCCTGGCCTTCACTCAGGTTTTAAGAGGGTAGGAGAGTGGTTTGGAAAGGGTACTTGAGGATGAGGAGGCCATCATTGGGAGGGTACGAGCATAGGTATATATATATTCAGGGCGAGCACAGGTCCACGGAGTAAGTGAGGGATGGGAAAGTTCAGAGGAGAGGTTGAGGAATGGAGAGATTTTGCTTAAGAGGTCTGGAGAACCTTCTCCAGGCCCTGGGAGTTGGGGGAGGAGAGAAAACCACAGCAGAAGACATGTGGGGCTGAGTAATAACTCAGGAATCTGACTTCTTGTGACACTTCACTAGTGGTGGGGACTTGTATGAACCCAGGACTGACACTGTTGGGACGTGCTAGGTGGTGGTGGGGGGCAGATAGGAAGGAGTGTAGGGTGTCATGAGTGTTTGGAGGTTGGTGGAATGTCCTGATGCCAGGTCTGCAGAGGAAGATGCGCCAAAACTGGGTCCAGGTGCTGCTAGCCCCAGGGGAGTGTTCCCATCTGCCAGACAAGCATGAGAGATGTGCAGGCTATTCAGGAAACCCCAGGCAGGCTTTATGTGACTTGTGCAGTTCGCATACCTGGCAGTGTTTTGTGAACAGATTGGGGTTTTGTTTGTTTGTTTTGGGGTTTTTTATTTTTGAGACTAGGTCTCGCTATTTTTGCCCGTGGAACCGCAGGCTCTCGTTGCCCGGGGTACCACAGACTCAAGCCATCTCCAGCCTCAGCTTCCCGGATAGCTGGGATTACAGGCGCATACCCCCATGCCCAGCTATTTTTTGGGACTAGGTCTCGCAAGGGCTCCAGGCGGGACTCGAACCGCGATCCCTAGCCCCGGCCGCTTCATAGGCTGAAGCTTACAGGCACACGCCACCGTGCCCGGCCTCAGATCGGGTTTTTTACTTTGCTTAAGAAATAGGAGGCTCTGGAGCCCTGAGTTCATATACCCGCCGAGCACTCCTGGCTGCCACTGAGGGTCCCTATGCACCAGCCTCTGTGCTCCTGCTCTGGCTGTGTTTGTGCACCCAGCTGCCCAAAGTAGCGCATGAGTGCTGACAGCCACCTCAAGAATATGTCCCCTTTGGTAAAAGGAGGTGAGTCGAGCATGACAACACTTTGTCAATTGTATAGAGTGGTGTGTAATTGTGTTTGTTAACTGTTGTCAGGGAGGGGAAAGCCCTTAATAGCTGACAACAGATATGCTATTTTCTTTTTAATCAACTGTGGGTTATCTCTCCTGGTATTTGGAGGACCCTGAAATATACAATTTTGATTAGTACAAAGACAGATAATATATTTTCTCTTTAGAATAGAACCTCAGGAGCCGGGCGTGGTGGTACACGCTTGTCATCCAAATGCTAGGAGGCAAGAGTCCAAAGATTTCTTGAGTTTGTGGGCTCAAAACTACCCCAGGCAACATAATAAAAACTGGTCTCGAAAAAGCAGCCGGGCGCAGTGGTGGGCGCCTGTAATCCCAGCTACCTGGGAGGCTGAGACTGGGGATCGCTTGAGTCTGTGGGTTGGGACTACTCCAGGCAACATAACTAGACCTAGTCTCAATTTAAAAAAAAAAAAAAAAGAACCTCAGGAAATCTTTTAGGGAGGAATGGTTGGTTGAAGGTAGTTCCTGCTGCCAGTAGTTTTATGCCCAGCCTCGGGCTTCAGACTCATGTTAATGACTACCTGGCCGTCATCCTTCATGACTTGCTCTTGGGACTTTCCACTGGCCACACGGTCAGCAGCGTATGTTAGCGAACCTCTAGCTCACTTTAAAGTGACCCCTTCCCATTAGCCTCTGGAGCTCGAGTTCTGACAGGATCCCTTCCATCAAATCTCCGTGAGCATGTGACTGGTCACCACCCCTTTCTTTCCTCAACACTGGAGGTCAACTGGGAGCTAAGGTGCTGCTGATATTGGTGATCTGTGGGTTCTCCAAAGTGCATCTTCCTGTCCTTCATAGAAGAGGCACTTGTGCTGCTTGAAATAGTGAAACAAACTTGTTTTTTCAGGACAGTTGGAAGCATTTACTCATGGATTTACCCAACGTGAAAACAGGCAAAATACCCAAGGGGCGTTATCTTTTGTGTGTCTGTGAGACCCAGAGACACACAGACACCAGCCTGAGCAGCAAGCTCCGGACGAGTTCACAGAGTCTGTGTAAGCCAGGAAATGGGACCCAAGCCAGGCTTCCTGACAGGGAGGTGGGTTGCTGATTTTAGAGGTTGGCCCCACATACTCATTGGGAAGGTTGTACCTGTGCCAGGGAAGTGTGGTGTTTCTAAGGAGAACTGGGAACACGTGCTTGGTCACCTGACATACATGTTCCACGCGTCCCATGTTCAGTTGGGAGCTGGACGTTCTGTATCAAAACCTGTGGTTTCATGACCTCTGTGCTGACTCTGGCAGCTAACAGGCCTTGCAGTGGCTTGTGAGGAAGTGGTCACTACACTCTGAGGGCTGAGGTAGCTTGTGATCCTGCAGAGTACTGCTCACAGTGCTGCTCTTGCAGAGACACCAGACAGCTGACCACAGGCATGAAGAAAATGGTGGTGGAGAGTAGAAAGGGTGCATGTGTGTCAGACACAGTCACTGAACACCTGCAAGTGCCAGGTGCAGTTTCAGGCCCTGGGAGAAGCTGCATTGAAGACACAGCTGCCCCGTCTACGGCCAACCAGATGTGAGAATGGGAGTCCGTGCAATAAAGAGGTGAACGACTGGCATGCATGTGGTGATGAGTGCTGTGAAAATAAGTGTGGTTTGTCTAGTACTGAAAAATCTGGCCTTGAGGCTCAAGTAAGATTGACCACAGCTCCACAGCCCCGAAAAGTGGCCCTTTTCCACCAGAAATGTTTCTTTACTCTGGGTGCGTTTGAGAAGTCAGCTGCTATAGAAAAAAAAAAAAAGCAGTTTCCTCCTTCAGTCCCCGACTACACACACCTGTTCTGGTTTTGTTTACCCCCTAGTCTTTTGCAACCTTCAGGCTTGTCTTAAGGTTGTGAAATGGAGCTGCCAGGCCTCTGTTTGCTGTGTCCTGAGGCTGATGGGGGATGCCAAGTAAGGCTTGAAGTAACCTGTGAGTCACAGTGACTGGGGTTGGGTCCGTGGAGGCACAGTTGCGGGACTTCATTAACCGAGGGAGGCCAGGCCAGCCCGCTGGGGACACAGCTTAGGCGGGATCCCAGGCGACCCCAGACCGTGGGGGTGTGTGTTGGTGTCTGTGGGGTCCCAACCACAGTATCATTCCATGTGGGTTTTTTGTTTGTTTGTTTTTCTGAGATTAGGTCTCGCTATTTTTTGCCTGTGGAACTGCAGACTCATGTTGCCCCAGGTACCACAGACTCAAAAAATCCCCAGCCTCAGCTTCCCAGGTAGCTGGGATTACAGACCCGTGCCACCACACCCAGCTATATTTTTTTGGAACTAGGTCTCGCTATGTGCCCCTGGCCTGCCACGGCTTCTTAGGCTGCTGCTTACAGTCATGGGCCACCTTGCCCGGCCCTCCATGTGTTTTTGACAAGACCTTCCTGAACCTCCCTGTGAAAAAATGCTGGGGTAGGGACGCAAGGCCTGGGGACTTCAGAGTTCAGGTTTGTGTTTTTTTTGTTTTTTTTTTTTTAGACCAGGTCTT
>PVHY01032466.1:0-11856 GCA_004024945.1 Uropsilus gracilis
GAACTGCAGCTCTTGGCTTGGTGATAGAAAGTAAGCAGGTATATAGTTAGGAACTGGGTTTGGGGCAAAAGTTCCTGGATCCAACTCTTAGCTCTGCCACTTACTAAAGAGGGATCTCCAGAAATGACTTTTTCACTCTACTTCATAGTTCCTCATCTCTGAAGGAGGTCATTATACTAACAGAGTTGTTGTGATGTTTCAATGTCATGAACTATAAGTGCTTGTGATGTTTCAATGCCAGGCTACGGCTCTTCTGACACTATGCCCATCATCACTCCAGCTCATGTCCCTGGTTCTTCAAGTCTCTGGCTTTCAACTTTTGATTCCTTTTCCTGTGTTACCATGTTTGATAATGTGGTTGAATTTATTTTTTCATTATCAAGGACACCAAAACAAAGACTAATCCATTCAAAGGGTTTAAGCCTGAAGAGAGTATAATAGAGTATTATAAAAGAGACTCCAGATGTAGGCCAGAGAGGAAACAAGGGATGGTGCAGAGCCATGTGGTCAAGGTTATTTTTAAATTCCAAGTGGAAGAGAGAGAATAAGTTGCAACTAGGGTATAGATAATATAGTGCTCCTAGAATTGCAATAAGGGTGAGAAGAGGAAACAGTGCGTGTGCAGAGGGGAATAAGCCCTATCTCTTGCCTTCCAGGTTCTTGCCTGTGTCTCTCAAAGACTGAACCTGATTGGAAGAAAAGAATAATGGAGCCAAGTGAAGCCATCCATGGAGGTCAGTTCTCTGGGACATACACGGGACAGAGGAACTTCGTTGTCCCTCTCTTCATCAAGGTCTGCAATGCTTGTGTTTGCTCATGTGTCCAGCCACTGAACTGAATCTTAGGAGTTCTTCACAATGGGCCCGTTCTGCTCCTTGCTGTATTCAGAACTCCTAGAACCAGGCCTGGTGCGCAGAGAATAGAAGAGTGTGGACATATGAACTGCAAAGGAGGGCACAGATGTCATAGGCAGAGAGGAGACCTAACCAGAGGAGCAGATTCACAGGGAGGCCAAAGCTGCTGGCAAGGAACTAAAGCAGAGCAGTTTAATGGAACCCAGGAGGCATGACTGAGCGAGAGATAGGGTCTGAGACTGACAAGGGACCCCTCACAATGCACCAAGAAGATTGGAATTTATGCCAAAGGTAACCTGGAAACTTTGACAGGGACACTGGGAAGTGCTGTGACAAGAGCTCTGTGTTTAAGGAGGGAAATTTTCTGCAGGGAAAGGTTACCAAGGGGTGAGCATGAAGGCAGACAGCCCATTCAGAGGAAGTCCATGGGTGATATTACTGTGGTCAGCATGCACGAGTGCAGAGGGAAAGGAGAAAATGGGTAGCTATTTCCTTTAGAAAATATCTCAGAAACAGAGTTGAAAGAGCTCTAATACTGGGTGGAAGGAAACAAAGGGGAGAGGTCAAAACTGGTATCATTTTAGGTTTGAACAAATGGAAAATCAGCAATACCATGCACTTAACAAGGGAAGGAGTCGAATCCAGATTTGAAGCATATGTGCTGTGCAATGTCCAACAGTGCAAGCCCAGCAGCATGGGCTTGAGAGTTCAAGGGAACAAGGAAGTGGGGTAACAGAGCTGGAGGTCATGGGCAGAGGTGGCCACTCAGGTCATGGACACTGATATTTTTGCCTAGAAGAGTGTGTGGAGAGGAGGTGACAAGAAGCGTCAGACTGAAAATCACACACATTTTCTGAACAGGCAGTAAAGTGGAGCCTAAGAAAGAAGAGTATGATAAAGCAGACTGAGAGCTAAAGAGGTGTCTCAAAGCTGCAGGGAGAAGCATTTTGAGTTGGAGGCATGATCTGAATATCAGATCCACAAGGAGTTAGGTTGACAATGGAGTCATGTTCATTCAGTCTAGCACCTAGGCAGCAATGTGTGGCTTGATGAGAACAGCTTCAGCATGAGTAGATGGGCAGAAGTCCTGTTACCCTGGGTTGAGCAAGGGCACGGGAAGTAACAACATGAAGATGGTGAGAATGGACAAATATTTCAGTAGGAAGATTTACTCTGAAGGGGTAAATAATCTTACAGTTTTCAAAGTCCTTGGACATTTGATCTTTAAAGGAGGACACAACTGACAACTAATTGTGCCTAAAAAGAAACCCCCAAAGTGATGGGCAACTCTATGACCTTGAAGTCGTTGGTCCAATGGTGGGAAGCATAGGAGAGAGAATTTGCTAGAAAAGTTGCATTTCAAACTCTGGCATGTTGGATGGTGTTTTAACAGCTGAAAAAAATGAAAGTAATTGAAAAGAAAAGCATGGTATTAACAGAGGGTGCAGTAGCTAAGATGGGGGTCTAAATAGCACTTGTAGTTGTGGCAGGCAAGAATATCCATAGTTGGGCAGCCTCCCCAGTAAAGAACATCAATAAGAGGAACAGAAGACTTGGCAGATACTTGTCATCTAGGAATTCAGGCTTCCCCCCCATGGGACAACTGGATAAGGGTAATGTCATCAGGTGATGACTGCCACTCAATCTATTAACCCTTTATGGTTATCTTGAGTACAGAGAAATCTGGACTTTCAGTTATTAAATATAAAATAAACTTGCTCCTACTCCACCTTTTGTGCAAACTCTTGAAATGTATTCATTTAAATTTACTCAGGTGTCTTTAGCATTTTCTGTAGGAAATCATTCCTATGAACAACATAGTCCTGAAATAGTAAACTATTATTTTCAGTCACAAGTGGAATTGAGATATAGAGTACAGAGTTCACCCAGACTCTATATGGACGAATGTGGGAAGATGTTAAGTGTTTTGGGCAATAGCCAGAGTGTGGGTGCTGGATGCCTGGAGGCTCTGGGGTGCTGGATTAGGACTGAGGCTAGAAAGTGGGTGGAAGTGAGATCATCCCAGGTCTTTCATGTTCTGTTAAGTATTTTTAGTATAGTTCCATAGACAATGGGAAGTCTTTGAGCTATTGTGAGGAGAAAAGTGATGGATTTTAGAGCTGAGTTTTAAGAAGGTAGCAATGCTAGTCATGAGGTTGGAACAATAGGCTCCTACAAATATTTGTTAAACAAATGGAGGAATGATAAGGAAAAAATAGGGCTCAGATAAAAGGCACTGTTTGGAAGATAATGATATACAAAAGGGAAGGTCTCTCATGCAGTGAAGCGAGGGACTGAATATGAAGAAGCAAATGTTGTAAAATAGTTTCATCAGTGTGTATACACATACACAGTCATCTTAGAGACATATCTAGGTCCATTCATCCGCTAACAATATGACAAAATCCTAGGCTATTCCTTTGAGTATAAGTCTGTTAAATGGAGTTTCGTATCATCATTCTTGCATAATCTACACAAAGGTTTCCCATTTGTTAAACTGAAGAACTAGGCCATCAGAAAGCAGGATGCTAAATTCATTTTTATTACTTTTCTCCCATCATTTTTGGTTTCCTTTAATTTATGCAGATCATATTTTCAGCCAATCACTGTCATCAAGTTTTTCCGAAGTATTCAACTTAGTGTCCACAGGAACAGCTTTCTCTCATGCTCATGTTTCTTCGGTTGACTTAGTACTTAACTAAATGTAACATCTTAAAATGCACAACTGCACCTGATTGGCTTGTAAAGAACATGCAACCATTTTTGGTAAACAGACATCTAAACTGGTGGGAGTGGGAATGTTCAGCATACCAGACAATTTCCCACTAGTCTCTACTGATGAGACAGGGTTGGAGAGGGTTGTTAATGAGGTGATCTGTCTAATTGGGGCTTAGCTAACAGAGCTTCTTCTGTAATAAGCTGGGCTAGGGCAGCAGTGTTGGAAAAAGAATGGAGGAGACAAGACATTAATACAAGGCTTTGGAGATAACAGCTTTGAGTTCAAATTCTGACCTCATCACTTAGCTGTGATCCCACAGCTTCTGTTTTCTTATCTGTGAAGAAAGAGCAAGACAGAGTGTAGCTGAAAGATTGACTGAGAGATGCCCCAAATGTCCTTAGCAATGTACCTGATATGAGAAGTTACTACTGCAATATTCAAGCAGTAGAATTTGATACTGAATTGAGGGAATGAAGAGTTAAAGATAAAGCTCTACTGTCCACCTTAGCTAAATAAAATTGATACCACTGACTGACACTAGAAAAGCCAAAAGAAATAGACTTGACAGGAAATTGCTAAAGTTAGTTTTAAATGTGTTCAGTTGTGGAACACCCATGTTGAGGCAGGCATCAGAAAAGCTACTGGAAATATTACTCTGGCTTTTTGGTGAGGTCATGGTCATTGATATGTGCTTGATGCCATTCATATAGAAATGAGACTGGAGCAGAAGATGTCTGGGGACATGGCAGATGGTCAATGCAATACATAATCAGCTACAAGGCAAATCAGATATGAGGCAAAATTCAAGATCCACATAGATCTTACACTGAATAGCCAGATTCTTATGGAACATCCAGAAAGGAGAGGAATAGCTTTAGATGACTGTAGAATGTCTTGCTTATTACCTTGGCTCACCTTCCCAAGCCCAAGGCACCTTTGCTCATTCCAGAGGCATCTTAATACTCTCCAGACAGTACTAAGAAAAGATGCTACGAAAGTGATCTCATAGAAGATGGAAAGGGAAGCCAGAGTGGAATCTTCCTCAGAACAGAGAAAACTGGAACATGCTTTCAGGCTGAGGAAAGGGGGGGGGGGAAGCAGTGGAAAGGGACTTTTTTAAAATTGAAATTCACTTTCTATAATATGAGACTGTAGGTGATTTTTGTTTTCATCCTTGCTCCTTTCTATATCTGTCTTTCCAAATGTTCCACATTGAATATATAAATACAGTGCAGAAAAAAAGTATTTTCTTCAATAACATATGAGATTGGGACCATCTATGGAGCAAAGTTCTAGGAAAATGAAATCAGGAACACAGGTGAGAACACAAGTCAGGGCAAAAGACACTTATCCCACTGAGAAAAGAAAGGAGATCGATTGAAAATTGGGGAAATTTTGAAGTTGAGGTAAGAGAATTTGAGGGCAGTAACATCATGTGGCCTTGTTATTTTTTTAAGTAAATGAAGAGACAAGATAATTTGCTAAAACTGAAGGAAAAAATAGGTTTAGAAATGTAGAAAGAGTACAAATATCTCTAAAACTCCCCAAAAGCTATAATTTGCTAAAACTGAAGGAAAAAATAGGTTTAGAAATGTAGAAAGAGTACAAATATCTCTAAAACTCCCCAAAAGCTATAACATTTAAAGTTGGCAAAAAGTATTTACAAAAAATGTCCAGAGGCCCTAAGGATGATAAAGACGATCTTTGCCTAGTACAACCAGCTACCCCATTATTGCCATAGCAACCAACAGTCACCTGCCTGACATTGGTGGCAGTGGTCAGAATCTCTCCACAGCTGTGCGAGAGTGATGAAGGAGGAAAAGAAATCCTCATGCCTTGGAAACATGTCCCATATTTTCTGTTCCAAGCAACAACATCCTGTTTTCTGCAGCTCCTCACAGGAACCATGGAGTCAGCCCAGGCTTCTCTCTCTTTCTCTAAACAGTCTACAGAGTCTGTTCTCTCAATTCGATGACACTGACCATTGATCGCTCACTGCTCCCACATCAGTTCCTGCCTCCTTCAGTTCATTCTTTGCATTGTGTTTGTATATATCAGTTATTACTTCAGCCTTTTGTATCTTAAAAGGCTTCTAATTGTTCTTAGGATAGGACCAAAATTCTCAACACAGTGGATCAGGTCCTGGGGAGGACCCTGCAGAGTCTGCAGACTTACCTGGTCTAGTTCCTTCTCTTGTTTCCCATTCTCTGGCCACAAGGCGTTCTCTTTGCTCCTCAAAAATGTGGAAAGATATGTGGCCAAGAGGGGCAGAGACCTAATGCCATCGACTTCAAAAGGAAAAAAGAGACAAAAAGAAATGAAATAAAAAAAGTGGAAACTTGGTCAACGTGGTTGAGTAATTTAAATGAGAGTGGGGGAAAAAGTGGTACTGACATTTCATCTACCTTCTCTTAAGCCTGTCACCCTGGCCACCCAGGGTTGGAGGCTCATGAGGTTGCTCAGACCTATTTTAGGAAATAAAACCCAGTCCCTTCAGAAAATATCAGGGCCTCCAAAACAGCTGTCTCTGGGTACTCTGGATCAAAGTCACAAAAACTCAGAGACCTCTCCACCTTGGTGCTTCTTCCTTCCTCTGTACCTGCACCGCTCTCTGTGAACATTAGGAGCCAGAGTGGAGCCAGCCTAGCCCCTCACATGCCAAGGCCCTCAGTCCTAGCTCAGCCAGATACTTGCTCCCCTGATACCTCTTCTGTGCCCAGCCTCTAGACTCCTCCTTCCCAGACCCTGCAGGGATACTAGAACATCTTTGTTTTTGTTTTTATGTTTTATGTTTTTGTTTTAATGTTGGGTGAATTGGGACAAAGAATAAAATTGAATCTCTGGGTGAGGTTGAAACATAAAGTACAGGAAAAGTTTGCTGTCCTTGTAAAGATGGGTCACAAATTGTCTTTAAGCTTTAAAATAAGCAGTAAAGAAAAAAAAAAGCACAATGTGAGTTACATAATTCATAATATCCATGATCTAGTTGCCTTGACAACACAGATACTAAGAACAAGGGAAAACTTCCTCTGGGTCTCCATTGAGCAGGCAATATTTAATCTAGGAAATATTATTAGAATTCATATCTTAGAGAGAGTAATTAATTCCATATAACTGTTTCTATTTTTTTATTGCATATATATATATATTTACATCATTGTATACCCCAAGTTTCTCTGACCACCCATGCACCATCATCTTAATTTCTTGCGTAAAGCTAGCTTTGTAAAATATCAATTAATGGCATTATTCTCAGGAGGAAATAGTTTTAAAAAGTAAGGAAATAGTAGAATGTAAAAAAAAATGCTGACATTACACCCTACACATGATACAAGGAGTAAAGGAACAATTTCTGTTTGAAAATCTGGCCATGTTATAGAGTAAAATAAAATCTGAGTGGGCTACACCTATAATTTTCATTCACTGAATTAGAAAATAAGACAAGTCTGATGTTTCTCCATCTGGCTGAGGTTTTGAAGCTGATACACACTAGTTAGTATGAAAGGGCAAAGCTGCTTTCTGAAATGAACCACAAATTTCTTCAGAGTTTCATTTACCCTTACAGAATAATAGTAGAGAAGATTCTCAGATGTGTGGGTTCACAAGATAGTGTAGCATTTAAGACAGTCATTGAAGAAAAGCAATCGAATGAGCACAAGTGAGATGGCCAGGCCATGTAGGCAACTGACATCTTCATGGTTTCTGACAAGGTGTGTGGCTCAGTTCATGGTTTCCCACTACATAGGGACAAGGCTTTGCCACTTTGAGACTTTGTTATGTAAATGAATTATCCTCAGTACTCTTTTCTCAGTACTCTTTTCCCAGCTGTCATGGAAAATGACAATTCAAACAAGACTTGATTGTAGAGCAAGACCCTTAATCCAGGTTATGGGAAGACAGCCTTTTTCTGGCTTCCTTAAGTCAATGCTAAGGTATTTTTTTAAAATGTTATGAGATTGTCCATTTGAGTGACTGTTCTTTGACAGATAAGCAGTGGTTTTCAACAGGGGGTCCTCAAACTAGTACCTAAGCCTAGTATTCAGGAGGTGACTACAACTTCATAGACTACCAAGATTATTGATGTGCCAGCCTGCAATTCAGGCATTCTGGATGGGCACCAAGTGATCTCCAGAAATATCTTGTGGAGAATTCAGAATGATCTAGATCAAGAAACACATTTGCAGTCAGAAAGTCAGAGTAGTTTCTAAGTGCAATTTGATAACTATCCTACCCAACCTCCTCAATCATAGCTGGGAGAGAGAGAGAGACAGAGACAGAGACAGAGACAGAGACAAAGAGACAGACAGACAGAGGCAGACAGATTGTGTGGGAAGCGATCAGAAACTTGTACTGACTCCTCTCTAAGACATCAGGACCCAGAGGGTAGAGGGAGCATCTCCTCTCACTTCACTCCAGACCCACAGAAAACTTTAGCATTACACAAGAACTACATATTTTCTGGTGTGAGATGCAGGATCCAGGGCATACTTGGAAGGAGGGAATGTGTCAGAACCTTTACTGTGGACAGCAAGAGGTAGTTGTGGAGGGTCATTTTGCAGGAGCAGTTGAATTTAAAACAATTTACAAATTTCCACCCTACCAAGTGATGGCAAAAGAGCCATTTCAAGAAAAGGGGAAGTGAAAGAGAAACAATGACCAGATGTGTTTTGGATATGTGGAATTTAAAAAAATATTTTATTAATTCTTTTCATTTCTTACTTAGGTAAATGTTTGGTGGAATGCCTTCCCCTCCCCTCCAGCACCCCCTCTGTTCACTCAGACTCCTCTCTTCTTGTTGTTTGTTGATTTATGTTGTCCATTGGTCTCTTCTTTTACTCTGGCAATGTCCTTTTGCTGGGTGAGAGACTATGTTCCTGATATATGGCATACCATGCTTGTAGGTTTACAGTCTTAGCTTTGTATTGGGCAGCCAGTACACACTCATTTGAGGTCTATCAATGTCTTCTTGTTGCTCTCTCCAGTCCTTTCTCCTTGCCAATCCGCTGACTCTTTGACCCATAGCTCTGTTCTCTGGTTTAGGGGTCCTATGCCCTAGACATTTTCAGTAAAGAAGTTTCTTGGTGTGAGTAGGTGTCCACTGAGAGACTTTGCAGATCATCTCCTCTCCCTCAGTTTGCAGATTTGCTGTGAAGCCGATGCCTGTACTCTGGGGCCCTCCTCTCCAGGGTATGGGGAGAGGTGCCTTGTTTTCTTGGGTGGCATATCCCAAAATGGGGTCTTGGTTCCTCCACTCTCGGTGAGGTTGTAGGTGCAGCTCTGTGATAGATCCTTACCAAGGTTGTTTCTCCAGTCCAGTATGTATTGTCTTTCCCAATGTTCCTTCTCCTGCACCCCAGCCAGATGTGTGGGCAGGATCATTCCAACAAGGGGGACTGCACGTCGCAGCCCCCTGCCGTCCAGCAAAATTCGCCACTGTCCAGTCTTTCATTCCTGGGAAGTCGTGCTCGGCTTGCTGGGCCATGCCCCTACACTGGGATGTGTGAAATTTAAGAGACCTAAGAAACACCTCCGGTGTCAAGAAGGCAGCTGTGAACTTTCCAGAGTCCAGAGTCAGGTTATAAATTCAGTGTCGGCGTAGAGGTGTTGGAGAGAAAATGACTTTTGAGATGTTAGTCCAGAGAAAGTACAAGAAGAGAGTAAAAATAGGGAAAAAAGAAAAGAAAAGAAAAACATTAAAATCTGAGGATTTTCCACATTTAAAGGAGTAGCAAAAATTGACCTCCATGGAGAACATTTGAATAATAGGGCTTGGGACCTAATAAGTAGGGGATCTGGAGCAAGTTGCTATCTAAAGAAGTCACACTTAAACTGGAGAACTATTTTTTGAGAATTTTATCACTTGTTTCTTGTTCTTTTCTTTCAGAGGAACTGACTACAGAGTATTAAATCTAAAACTATACTTTCAAATAAAGGAAATAATTGTGAGCACTTTGTTTTAAATATATAAACGTTGAGTAGGTAAGGCAGGAAATAATAAATAGCCATAAATTGAAGCAAAATAATGCAAGTCTTAGAAACTTGTGCTTCTATTGAAAAAAATAGAATATCCAGTAAGACCCCGTTAATTGGTGTGTATTAGGTGATTCATCTCTTTACTTCCTTTCTGGGTTGTTGCAGATGTTGCGGATCCCTTCAGAAAAATAGTGTTTTAGCAGGGACTTCATAAGAATTCTGATTTTGCAAGACTTTTGGAAGGACTGGCATGGTTCTCAGAACTAAAATTCAATACCAGCTACTTCAAATCACATGTTTTTATGTGCACCCAGAAGACAGCAGGCCCTGGAACTGCAACAGTGCAAGTTCAGACAGCAAGTATTCCATTTTTCAACGGGGAAAATAAATAGACTGGTATCTTCTTTGTAAAGAGACCTACGTAATTCAGGGCCAGCACTCCTCTGGGGCTCCTGGGTATTATTCCGGCCGCCATCAGAATGACTATTTTAGGGAGGGTGTTCACTTGTGATATCAGGAACAAGTCATACCACAGGAGTTTGGCTCGACTGAAGTTAAAATGATGGCTCCTCTTCACTGATCAGGTCAGTCAGGTCATGTTTCCCAAATTCTCAAGGTCAAGTGATATTAGAGGGTTTGGTGAAACACAACTGATCCCCACTTTGAGGGTGGAGCCTGAATGGAATTCCTAAGTGTATGAGTCAAGGTTCTTCAGAGAAACAGTACAAATAGGCTTCACAGACTGATTGTTTTGTTGATTGACTGATAAGAATTGGCACACGCCACATGGAATCTGAGGAGTTTCCACATCTGCAGTTAGCAAGCTGGAGACCCAGGAGAACTGATAGTGGAAGTTTGGTTCAGAGGTCATCAAGATTTGATGTTTAAGAAGAGCTGACTTTTCAGTTCAAGTCCAAAGGCAGGAAAAGCCTGATGTCCCAGCTCAAGCAATGGGGCAGGAGGAGTATTTTTGTCTCCCTCAGATCTTCAGTTGATGAAGGCCCAGCTACATTAGGGAAGGCAATCAGCCTGCCCACTCAAATGTAGTCTCAAGCAAAAACAGCACAGAAGTCACATCCAGATGTTTGACCAAATATACCTAGACACACTGTGGTCCTGTCAAGTTCACACAAAATGAACCAACACACCAAGGGATGCTATAGTGCAGTCCACACAGCAAGGGCTGTTGCTTTAGCAGGAATTCAGTCCAGGGTGGAGAGCCCCACCTGCACCAGATCACAGAGCTGGGTGCATAGGTAGGTACCCAATAAAAAGTGTGTTGAGTAAGTGAATAAAGTAATGGTGGGCCAGGAGGCATGGAATCAATGTGTACAGTGAATAAAAATACTGTATAAAATAACCTGAGTGGATATTAAAGGACCAAACCTCACTTTTCAGTTCTAGGTTTTGATCTAGACTCTCTCAGGCATTGTATGGGTTCATATTTCTAAGTTTATTTCCTGTTTAAAGAGGAAGAAATGCTTCCAAAATGTTAAAGACAAATAGTGCATTTAGGCAATAGAAGCAAGCATTTATGGAAAGTCTGTTAAATGCCAGGTTCTGTACTAAAAGCTTTGTAGCATTAGTATTAGCTTATTTACTCCTCAATATAGCACCACTATTCCCATGTTGCAATTGGATAAACTGAGTCCATGAATTGAGGAAGTGTTCAAGTAGAATTCTACTTGGCAGTTCCTCTAGCTCCAGAACCTTCACTTCGAGAGTTCATAGCACCATCAACATTTGTGGGACATCAGATATGGGTTGGTCCCCACAGTATATATAAGGAAAGCTGAAGGTGTTCCTCATCTAGTGATTTTATTAAAAATAATATCCAAAGAAATTTGGAATAAGTAGGAGATTGGTCAAAATGTTACTAGAATGTAAAACTAAGGGTATAGGAACTATTTTAGTGGTTTTAAGAGCAGAAATTTGGGAATTGGACTATTTGGGTTTGAATCTCATTTTTATCACTTGTGAGCTGTGTTTGGCCAATTTCACAACCTCCATACCTCAGTAATCCCATCCATCACTACTTACCTCATATTTTTTTAATGATTGTGCAACAATAAAATAAAAGTAATTTTATTTATAAAAATAGATGGTGCTAAGCATTTGACCATTGGATCATAATTTTTCAACCCCTGCATCACTGATCTTTTCTACAATTCCGTGAAATACACAATTTAGGTTTCCAGTAGTGTTAATCATGTATTTTATTTATTTTTATTTTTTTAATTCATTTTATTGATTTGTCACAATTGTGCACTAATTGATCCCTTCTCCTCCCTCCATATCCCCCTCTGTATC
>PVHY01032467.1:0-11871 GCA_004024945.1 Uropsilus gracilis
TCAAAAAAAAAAAAAAAAAAAAAAGTAACATTTACGGCAGAGTGGAGTGGTCGAAGCCGGGAGGCCGAGGATGCATGAAAGGCTTTCTGAGGAAGGCACTACCAAATTTGGAGTTTGAAAAACCTAGAGAAATTCACGCCAGTGCATTTTAGAACACTCGGGGCCCTGACCTGACGGTGGTGCAGTAGGAATTCAACTAACGGGTAAACTTTGATGAGGGGCTAAAGATGGCCTAAAACGCACTCTTGTCTTTTAGGCTACTGGGCGCTACTATAGGGTTTGAAGATAAAGGTCAGCCGTTTATGATATTTTCACTTTTTGTTGTTTTGTTAAATTTCCTCCCCCCTCCCCACCATGTATAATATGGCACAACAAACTATATAAAGGTATATGAAGTGTTCAGCCATTCTTTTTAGTGGCAACCATCCTTCCCCATTTTGTGTACCTTTGAAGAGTGTTTTACACATACACATTTTAAAAATATGATCGAGTCAGGCAGGGTGGCTCGTGCCTGTAAGCTTCAGCCTATGAAGCGGCCAGGGCTAGGGATCGAGTTCGAGTCCCGCCCGGGACCCGTAGCGAGACCTAGTTCCAAAAAAATAGCTGGGCGTGGTGGCGCGCGCCTGTCATCCCAGCTACCTGGGAAGCTGAAGCTGGGGATTGCTTGAGTCTGTGGTACCCCGGGCAACGAGAACCTGCGGTTCCACGGGCAAAAATAGCGAGACCTGGTCTCTAAATAAATAAATAAATAAATAAATAAATAAATAAATAAATAAATAAATAAATAAATAAAAATACGATCTTTTAAGATATACTCAATAGCCTAGTCTCACATTTGTGCAGAGGCAAAACTTGGAGAGCTTGTTAGAGATGCAGAATTTCCTGCCCCAACCTGTACTTAATTAAAAATCTACCTTTTAGCATGATTCTCAGAAAACTATATTAACGTGAGGTATTTTCAGGGGTCAAAATCAATAGAATTTAGTGACTGATGGTTATTTTTATGTGTCAGTTTGGGCCAGACCTTGGTACCCCAGTTTTTGGTCAAACACTAATTGCTGAATGGAATGTATCTTTTTATATATAACTAACATATAATCAGACTATGAGTAAAGCAGATTACTCTCAATGTGAATAGATGTAGTCAGTTATAGGCCTAAAAAACACCCTGGGGGAAAAAGGAATTCTGCCTCCAGACTGCTTTTGGATTTTGCAGCATCAGCTCTTCTGGGTCTCCAGCCTACTAGTCTGTTCTACATATTTCTGACAGCCAATTTCCACATTCTTAGAAGCCATTTCCTTAAAATAAATCTCTCTCTCTCTCTCTCTCTCTCTCTCTCTCTATATATATATATATATATATATATATATATATACCCTACAGGTTCTGTTTCTTCAGCTAGCACACACTAATACAGTGACTGGATATAGAGGAGAAAGGAAAGATATAGAGGCTGATGCTTTGGAGTTTGAAGGTGATAACATCCATCCACAGAGCCTAAAGTCAACCTGGAAGCTGTCTTCACTTTCTTCCGCTCACCCCCTAAATTCAGACCATCACCAAGTTCTGTGGTTTATTTCCACTATCATTATCTCCATGTCTCATGCTCCCACCTTAATCAATGCTGTCTGGGCAGTTATATAACCTCCCAGTTGGTCTTCCTTCTTTCACCCTTCCTACTCCATAATCCAGGCATTAAATACCAAGGAGTTTACTTATTTTAAAATATAAATCAGAGCACCACACCCTTCTCAGTTGAAATCCCTTTAGTAACTTATTTTACAAGAAAATCCAACTCCTTACTATGAACTGACTCCATAGTCTGACTCCTACTTTCTGCCAACGCTCCTATTGTCATTCTTCCTTTCCCTTATTAATTTCATTGCTACTAGCTCTATAAGGCTTATAAGCCGCCTCCTAATTTTGGACCTTGTACTTTGTTCTTTCTGCTACAGTATTCTTTCCACACCCCTTTGCATGGTTCACTTTTTTTTCCCCTTCATGTGAAAGTTCTGATGTTAACCTTTCCCTCCTTCCTATCTCCTCTTTCCTATCTCCTGTATGGAGTTTCCTCCTATTAGTCTTATCATTATCCTTTAGTTACTCTGATCACTATTTTTATAGCATTTCTCAAAATATCCAATGACCTTGTTTATTTAATGTCTGTTTGGTGCACAGAGACACTGTTTATACTATATTCCCAATGTGTGGCATGCAGTAAATACTCAATAAATGTTTTTGAAAATGAATGGTACTTTTGATCATAAGGAATAAGGACAAATTAGGTTTTGGTCTCACATATATCTGGACATGTCTTGGGACATCCAAATAGAAATGTCTAGTATATGCTTGGAATTAGAGAAGCCTGGGATACAGATAACAGGATTAGGAGTCACTAATTATGGTGACAGATGACATTAACATTTAAGGAGCAGGTAGAGGACAAAGCACAGAAAGGATAGTAACTTTTTAAATCAAAACCCTTGCTATTTTACCATGTCTTTTACCATGATTTTTTTGAAATCAGGTCCTCTGGGTTCTAGTCATCCAAATGATTGTATTATATTGAACTGCACATTTAAAGTAACTTCCTTTTTTTGAGGCTGGGCACGGTGGCTCGTGCTTGTAAGCTTCAGCCTATGAAGCGGCCGGGGCTAGGGATTGCGGTTCGAGTCTCGCCTGGGGCCTGTAGCGAGACCTAGTTCCAAAAAAATAGCTGGGCGTGGTGGCGCGCACCTGACATCCCAGCTACCTGGGAAGCTGAGGCTGGGGATTGCTTGAGTTTGTGGTACCCCGGGCAACGAGAGCCTGTGGTTCCACGGGCAAAAATAGCAAGACCCAGTATCAAAAAAAAACAAAAAACGAAAAACTTCCTTTTTTTGAGGAATGTATGCAAGAGTAGATGGACTTCCCCAAACCACATTTGTTCCCTTACTATAGTTGATTTGGGGAGTCAGAAGCAAATGAATCTAAGGAAGCCATAGCTTCAAGCAACTTACCTAGATACGTTTCATTCTCTATAAAACCTGCATTTACCTGTTTTTCAGTTATGGCACTGATTTTCAGAGGTGTCCTCTCCACGAGCAGCATTCATCTAGTACTTAGTCTCCTTAAGTTAGACCCATGATTCAGTTTTGACTGGCACAGTAGGTCAGAAGTGACATACATGGGTCATAACCTTCAAGCTTCCACCTACACCTTTGGAGTGCTTACTCTGGTGGAAGCCAGCTGCCACTTAGAAAAGTCTTACTATCTAGAACCATCATGGGTCAAGCTAACCCTAGGGAGAAATAGGCAGCCCTGGCTATCTCAAGTAACCCAGAAGAGATGCCAGATATGGAAGTCAAAGTCATCTTGGATATTCTGCCTAGTTGAGCCTTCAGATGATTCTGTACCCCACTGCAATTTTTTTGTAGGGAAGCACAGAACCCATAGGTCAGCCAGTCACATTTCTGTGAGAGATTATCTTTAGCCTCTTAAGTTTTTTTTTTTTTTTTAAGACTAGGTCTCGCTATTTTTGCCTGTGGAACCACAGACTCAAGCAATCCCCAGCTTCAGCTTCCCAGGTAGCAGGGATTACAGGTACGCACCACCACATCCAGCTATTTTTTTGGAACTAGGTCTCGCTGTGTTGTCCCAAGCCTAACTCGAACCGTGATTCCTAGCCCCGGCCGCTTCATAGGCTGAAGCTTACAGGTACAAGCCACCATGCACGGCCTAGCCTCTTAAATATTGAGGTGAAGTGTTAAAACTGTAATAATGAAGAGATTCTCTTTCCCAGGACTTTAGAAGTTCTAACTCTTAGGTCTGGAAGTTGGCGCTAACAGCAGCACCTTGAAGGGAAAACCAGACTCTTGAGTTGATTTCCTACGGCACCTTCTTCTGCCTTCCCTGAGGTCATTGTCCAGCTCTTCCCTAAATGCTATGAGGTACCCTAGTATCTTTACAAATTGCAATCTTAGCCTCAATTGAAAATTTTAATAAGTAACAACTTAGTAGTATAGTTACAGATAGGAAATACTGAGAAGCTAAGGTCTGCTCTCTATGCAGAACTGGTCTTTTTTTTCCCTCCAAGCAAAACCTGTCCCATTAGTCCATTTCTTCTACATTAAAAAAAAAAAAAAAAAAAAAAAAAAAAAAAAAAAAAAAAAAAAAAAAAAAAAAAAAAGAAAATATAGCTGGGTCCTCCAAGACATTTATAGAAAAAAAGTGGATAAGGTGCCTGATCCATCAGTTATCTTAGGTGGTAGCATTCCCATTTTACAGATGAACAGGCTCAGAGAACTGTTGCTCTATATAGTATATACATTCTCAAGGACTTGATTCAGGTCTTTTGATCTTAACTATTAGACTCCCAAGTTAACTATTCATCTCAAGTCCAACAGGCTTTTACAAAATGACCCTCAAATCTGCCTGTGCATCAAACTCCTTTATGCCTGAGGGGAAACAGTTACCAAGTCCTATCTCAGATGGCTGGGTAGTGGGAAAAAAAGAATATTCAAATGGTAGGTAGATTTTCAATAGTGAGGATCTAATATTCCAGGGATCTGATACACAGTGCCACGACTATAACTGTACTATATTGTATGCTTTTTTTTTTTTTTTTTTTGAGACTAGGTCTTGCTATTTTTGCCCGTGGAATAGCAGGCTCTCGTTGCCCGGGGTACCACAGACTCAAGCGATCCCCAGCCTCAGCTTCCCAGGTAGCTGGGATTACAGTGCGCACCACCACGCCCAGCTATTTTTTTTTTTTGGAACTAGGTCTCGCTACAGGCCCCAGGCGGGGCTCGAACCGCGATCCCTAGCCCCGGCCGCTTCATAGGCTGAAGCTTACAAGCACGAGCCACCGTGCCCGGCCTTATATTGTATGCTTGAAATTTGCTAATGATTCTTGCAATATCAACAAAAATAAGTATGAATTATGTGAGGTAATTGTGGTAGGCACTGCAGCTAATGTCTACCAAATCACACTGTACACCTTAAATACAAGGTCTCATGTCAACTATACCAATACAGCTGGGCTAGAGGGAGTTTCACCAGAGATGGTGTGGGACCAGAGTACTATTTTATAGTTGGACTTGTTCAATTTTTAACCTATTCCATTGTTTTAATCCCTCATCTTAGCTCACTGTAATTTGGTTTGTTCCTAACATCTTATTTCTACTTTATGAAACCAACCCTTTGTTAAGGTTTTATTTCTGCACATAGTAGTTCCAGAAATTAACTGTCACTCTTCCTAGTAATTAGAGCAATGGCAATGAATAGAGACCTAGATTCTAATTCCAGCTCTGATCTTGGGAAGACACTTATTTTGACATGTTCGTATTTGTAAAATAGAGGTACTTTTAGTAATTGAGATTTCTTCCTTGTTTAAAAACTGTTTAACTAGGACCTATTTTGTACCACAAGCTTTTTGCACCAAGTTACTGCATTCCTAAGAACATTTTGTAGGCCACATAGATTATTATAAAGAAAGCTTTACGTAAATATGACTATTCAAGATTGTCAAGACCTTGGGAAATATTTCCCAATATTGTAGTGATGCTAGAATTCAAGTCTCTCCGAATAACTGTTTCCTTGTTTATAACCGTCTGCTCTTTGCAGTTCTATCCCTAAAGATCATCAAAAGGGAAAATGTGGAAAAATTTGCATTTGTAAAATAAGAAAAAGCACTATACATATTTGTTTCTAATGGCTGATAAAATATCATCGAAGAAAAGTTCTTCCATAAAAGTTTTATTTATCCCCACAACAACCCTGTGAGGTAGGGTGATTAGGGCATTTGAAGATGAGCAAACTAAATCTACATTACTGTTCACGGCTATACTGCATAGTAAATATGTAGAAATTAAAATGAGATTTTTAAATGTCCATGAATTTATATTGACTTGTGGAAATAGGCAGAGAGAATATTAACTCCCCCCTACCTTAATGCTAAAAGGACATTACCTTGAAAAATCCCATTTCAAAAGGTGAAAGTATTTCATTGTTTATTTCTACAAAGATTTATTAAATAAAAAAATAGTGAAATATTTTACAATTTATATAATGGTCTCATTCAGGGATATGTCCTTCGACTGTGTATATGATCAACTATTCCAAGTGCTAGAAATGCAAACTCTTAGAAAGTGTGAAACACAAGAAAAATGAGCAGTAGCCTCAATCTTTATTGTTCCTTAGTGTATCCTGAATAAGTACTGTGAATTCTAGTCCCAGGTAAAAAACAAAAACAAACAAAAAACCAAAACTCTACCACAAGTAGATGTCTGGTAAACTTTTATTTTGTTGCCTACTCTCAAACCACTGTCACATTATTTAAAACAATGATTTCCCAAACCTGGATATTAAGAATCACTTGGAGAACTTTTTAAAAACACAGAATTCTTGGTCCCCACTCTAGACCCAGTGAGGCAATTTTGTAGTGGCTAGGTCTCAGGAATCTGTATTTCAAAAGGTCTTAAAAGTAGTTCTAGTGAACAGTTTTGGAAATCACTGATATATTTTAAAATACTAATATCAAAATCATAACGTAACTGAGTATAAACTTATTTTCTTATTCCCTATTTTAAAAGTTCTCAAAACACATCCCAGGAACTATTCTCTGGGCAAGTAATTTCAAGATACAGAGAAACATTTTATAAAAATGTATCCTAGTGAGTGAGACTTGGATTCCAATAATAATTTAAGTAGTATTTAAATATAAGACTGAATTTTGTGGCTCTTATTTAATTGAAATTTTAAAATGTATTTTATACATAGGTTTCTGGCAGGCTTTCAACTCAGGGGAAGACATGAAAAGTAATGACATAATCAAGCACATTAGCACTGAAAATGTATGATACTCAAATATATAGCTCATGAGAGGAATAAGAAGTGACTGAATGACAACCTAAGGCCTTTTGGCCCATACATTTTTGTTCCCAGTCCACACTTCCCCTATAAGGGGAAATAAAATAAACATTCTTTCCTAGTTGCTTGGCATAGTTATTCGGTAGGTAACTATTAACTAAGTTAATTTAGATACAAGATTAAAAGAGATAACAAATAAATACCTAGGAAGACAAAGAGAAGTCAGGTCAGAAAACCTTAACTAGCTAATGATGTAATATTTCACACCATTTTAGTACAATTAAATGAAGACTTCAGTGTCCTTTACATTTCAGCTTTATGTGATTGACACAAGATGTGGAAGAGATCTGGTCCTTATGAAGAATTCTGTGCTCGCTGGAAAGATCTGTAGGATTAATGAAATGCTTTCTTCATTGATGAGAATAAGTCCCTCTGTATTTCAGGCAAGTTGACTGAACAAAACAATGTAAAACGAACTTCTTTAGAAGGCTGAATGAAAATAATATCTAGATGAAAGTCATTGGCCAAGATAAGTTTAAAAAAAAAACAAAAACAAAAACAAAAAAAACCACCAAACCATTTTTTAACCCTAAAAAAACCCCAGAGAAATATAAAAAAACAATATACATATCCATTTTCACTGACAGTTACAAGAAAATAGCCATTTATAGAAGTTACAATGCTTTCAACAAATACCTCCCCCTCCAAATTCTGGGAAACAAGATAAAGCCATTAGGTAAATAAATATACATAACTAGCTAATATAAAACAATTTATGGTTTTCAATTATCAATTCTCCTTTAAGATCCAAGGAGAAATGTGATATAAATCTGATTAGGGCTACATATATTACATGGAACTAAAAAACACAAGTGATTAAAACATCCTAATACAAATATTTAAAAGAATGCCTCAAGTAAGACACTTATCACTGGAAATAGCGCAATTATAGTTGGACTTCAGAAATGTATTGTGTATACAGGTCACTTTTGCTGTGTCTTATCAGGTATCCATCTCTCCTGCATTAACTACAGTCAGGTTTTAAGAGTTCATATATCCTGTTTGAACTGAAGGGGCTTGGACACAATTTATAATACATACACGTCCACTTAAATGGAAGTGTTTTGGTAACTACATCTGTCAACAGATAAAAGAAGGGGTAACATGAAGATAAAACTTTAAGGTAGAAGGAAGCTGGATAGTCTATAAATTTTGTAAAACGTCTTATTAACAAGTTTAAAAATGACTTGAATCTAGTGAAGAACATATATTAAATTGGTCTCAAATTTCCTAGGGCCATATAAAATTTCTCTTAGGTAATTTCTTTACAGAATCCTGTTATGTTTGATTCATCTGTCACTCATCTTAAAGGAACTCTCCCAGCATGGGACTTGAAAACAGTTTTACCATTAAAAGACAATTAAAGTTGGTGTTTATTACTAAGGTGCCCACAGGCACAAATGGTATAGGTGCTTACATTTCCCTTAACTTATGGGAAAGCCCTTTGAGACTATAGCAGAAAAACTTTCAGCAATTACAACACTTGCTGAAAGTTGAATCTTGTATGTTTTGGGTTTTGCTGTTTAAGAAAAAGGGAGCAAGGAGAAATGTAACTAGGTTCACAATTTTGAGCAAGAGCATATGTAAAGGTAACGTATGTACATTTTATTTCAAGAAAGACAGAAGACAAACAGCATAAAGATGCCCAGATGCCCTAAAGATAAATACATTTCAAAGATACTCATTAAAATGAATCTGTAGTATTTTTTCCTGCAAGCAAAATACCTTTCTTTAAATTAAAACAAAAACCAGTATTCTGAATTGCAAATGCTTTTGTTTTTTTTTTTTTTTGCAGAAAATCTGCCATGATTATTTTTTTAATGAATAAGGATTTTCCACAAAACAGGCTTGCTCTACATGCTAGATTTTTAAACAGTTCAGTGACACAATATGCTAACTACATACACAACAGATAATATAGTAAGAAAACACTCAACCTGATGAAAAGTTAAAATCTTCATTAATACACTGAAAATTGACATAACTCATGCCTTTAAAATCAAAAATACAAAAATTAAATGTTTTCCTAAAAAGATTTCCTTATTTTAAGGATTCATTTGAAAATGAAGCTGCATGTAATTTGTACAGTAAGTTGTACAAGTAAACAGGTAATATACATAAAAAATTAAGTGACATACTCCTCAATTATCAGTTGTCCACCTTTAATTTCCAATACTGTACTTTCTTAACAAGCATACAAAATATCAAACTTCTCTTTAGAAAAAGTGCCGTTCTTTGACATCCTTTACACAAAAACAGTCTGAGCCTGTGGCATGTTAATGCAGTCGAGAGGCAAAAGCATACTAACTTTTACAAATTCTACCTTCCATAAAAAGCCTCCCGAAAAGGAGATTACACACCACTATAAAAATATCAACCTCTTGTGGTAGCTGCATTAGAGAACCAAGGCTTGAAGACTATTTTCATATAGCATAGAAAACCACTATGAGAGCATATTAACTGCATTGGTGGCTTGGGAGTTAACTGTGCCACAGGATAATGCATAGCTACTGTAAGGTACCAAGACTGTTATACAGAGTTTTAAATTGATTGTGACTGAGAGCATAACAGAGGTACGACCAGCCCATGCAAAGTAACTAAAAATACTGAGTCACTGTGCTGAATACTTCATTCCTGGAGAAAACCAAAGGCAGCAGTAACCAAGTCAAGCCCAACAGGTGATCAAACTCATTCTCCTCAAAGATTGGTGAGCACAGTGAAGTCTGAGGTATACCTTTATCCATTAAATCTGTGCCATTGCAAGATATTACCATTTGGGAACACATGCCATCACAATGGTTTAAGTCTTTTGAATATTAGTCATTCATATATTCTTATCTACCCAGTCTCTTGATTTTTGAAAAGATTTCACCTACAGTAGAATATTACAGAAACAAAATATAAATGCATGTCTTTCTAAATGAAACTTACATGGGACTAAAAGTAGAGAATATTTTTAAACAAATATACAATATGCAGGCAGACAAAGCAGGAAAACGGCCATTCAAATGTATAATATAAAACTAAAAATTGACTATTTCCAGAAAACTATGAAGCGCCTCAACTAAAAGGAATGCATAATGAAATTCTAATCTAATACAGGTCAAAAATGTAAAAAAGGTTATAAACCTTAACAGGAAAAATAAAACAACTTTTACTGGCCATTCCTGTTGAAATGAGAATCTTAAAGTAACAGAAAAGTGGCTACAAACCCACTTAGAGCACCAAACAGAGAGAAAATAAAAGTCCATTTTCATCTCTGTTATTATCATAAAATCCTGTGTGACTACAGGTCAAACTGCTGGTGGCAGAAACAGAATTCTTTATAAACTGCAGATGTCCTGTACATAAAAAAATTTCACTGGAGTTGCACTAGTTCTAAAGACTCTTCTGTTTTAGCCTACCTACTGTATGTATTCAATCTGAAATAAAGTCTCTTTCTGTAACCCTTGATTATTATTGGGCACCAAAGATAAGAAAAGCAAGACGGGGTACAAAAATGCAAAATTTCAACAGTAATGGCAATGTTTTTGTCTTAGTCCAAAAGGGTCCTGCATTCTCTCCCCATTCAGTGATTTAACAAGTCTTTGTACTTAATCTGGGGGCAGCAAATCATGCAAGCGAAATCTGTCTCTGATGTGAGGTCGAACATCTTCATTCTGTGTGGAGAAAAGGATGTTTTAAATGCCACAACTTCCAACATATGACCATCAATACTTCGCAGAGAACATAGACCAACCACTATTTTACGCATATTATTTTGTTTGTAAAGAATACAGGTACTATTACACATAAATGTTAACTTAGCATTTAATATATTTTTTAAAAAACTTTCAATTGTTTTTATAACAACAATTACGCAATACAGGGCCAAACCAAAATACAAGTAAAACTACTAAGCTAAGTTGGACTTGGGGGTGGGGGGGGAGAATTCAGAACTTTTCAGTAACACAAGCATTAATTAATTCTAGACCTAAACTATGAAATCAATGTTACATACCTAGTCATTTGCAAGCTCCAGTGAAATAAAAACAATCTATAAACTGTTAATAACAATAAAAAGTTCAAAGATGCTTATTATTCCTTTTCACCTTTGCCTTATTCTCTACTAAATTCTCTTAACAATTCAGTATACTTAAAGTGAAACAACTGAATAGAGTCAAGCAACAAAAACCTAACAGGAGAAGATAATTCGTAAGATATACCTACCAGTTCTACAAGCTTCTCCAGAAATGGGATCAATTTTAGGAGTTCATTGTCATTTTTATCCATAAACCAGCTTTCTATAGGGATTCCATTAGATAGCTAAAACAAGAAATAAATATGTGAATCTTCTCTTTACATTTTGCCTACTTTAAAACAGACTTAAGTACGCCAAAGTGATTCCTAGCCTCAGCCTTCCATGTAGATGGGATAACATGCTTGCGCATCACCACACCCGACTCAAATATTTCAATATTTGAGCAGAACACTACGGTAGAGGATAATAAATGATTTATCTAGGATCTAGGAACCCAAATGAAATTCCTACACACATTTCAAAATGGAAGCAAATAACTGAAACATATTTCAATACCAGATGTAATTTTGTTTTTTACCTTTTTATTATGGATGTTCTCAAGTGGGACAAGTCTTATTTCATCTATACCCAACCCAGTTTCCAACAAAGCTACCTACCTGGCACTGATTTATTGTGAAGCATGTATTTTTCATGTGGACATATTTATTTATTTATTTGTTCGTTTGTTTGTTTATTTATTTATTTTTTGAGACTAGGTCTCGCTATTTTTGCCCGTGGAACCGCAGGCTCTTGTTGCCCGGGGTACCACAGACTCAAGCAATCCCCAGCCTCAGCTTCCCAGGTAGCTGGGATGACAGGCGCACGCCACCACGCCCAGCTATTTTTTTGGAACTAGGTCTCGCTACGGACCCCAGGTGGGACTCGAACCGCAATCCCTAGC
>PVHY01032468.1:0-11859 GCA_004024945.1 Uropsilus gracilis
CGAAGCCGGGCATGAAGAAATGCAGGCGCGGGAAGGGCACCATGTTGACGGCCAACTTGCGCAGGTCCGCGTTCAGCTGGCCGGGGAAGCGCAGGCAGGTGGTCACTCCGCTCATGGTGGCCGACACCAGGTGGTTGAGGTCACCGTAGGTGGGGGTGGTGAGTTTCAGGGTGCGGAAGCAGATGTCGTACAGGGCCTCGTTGTCGATGCAGTAGGTCTCGTCGGTGTTCTCCACCAGCTGGTGCACGGACAGGGTGGCATTGTAGGGCTCCACCACCGTGTCGGACACCTTGGGGGAGGGCATGACGCTGAAGGTGTTCATGATGCGGTCGGGGTACTCCTCGCGGATCTTGCTGATGAGCAGCGTGCCCATGCCAGAGCCTGTGCCACCCCCCAGGGAATGGGTCAGCTGGAAGCCCTGCAGACAGTCACAGCTCTCTGACTCCTTCCGCACCACATCCAGGACTGAGTCCACCAGCTCAGCGCCCTCGGTGTAGTGGCCCTTGGCCCAGTTGTTCCCAGCACCGCTCTGGCCTGCCGGAGGGAAGAAGACGTCACTGATGTCCAGTCACTGATGACTGGATTAAATCCCTCTCTACCTTAAACCCCTTCATAGTCCAATGAGTCAGTGTTCAGAGAAGATATTTTCAGCCAAATGGCCAGACGTTCAATTATTTGGCCCCAGATAATAATTACAAACAGGCAAAGGCTGAGGCAATAACCGGCTATTAGCTGCTGAAAGGTGACTTTGGTTTACATTAATCCTGCCAAGTGGATGTACCACCCTTCACCCTCCATTCCCTCATGGTGGTCCACTGTCAAATAAATGGACCATTCCGACCATTGGATATGACTGTCACTCACCAAAGACGAAGTTGTCAGGCCTGAAGATCTGGCCGAATGGCCCGGACCTCACTGAGTCCATGGTGCCGGGCTCCAGGTCCACCAGGATGGCCCGGGGGACGTACTTGTTACCTGTGGGGGCACAGCTGGGTTAGACCTGCAGGCAGAGAGCTCTGAAGGGAAGAGTGGGTTATCTATCTGCTTCCTTTTCTGCAGACACCGCCATTGCCCCCAAACAAAGGAGGACACTTGAACCTGCTGGTGACAGGGGAGGCTCAGTAAAAGGCACTTTCACCGTGTGGGGAAAGACTGGACATTCTAAATCCTCTAGTTCTTATTTTTTGGAGGAGGGCATGCTTTGGGTAAAAGGGTGGTAAAAGCGATTACCAGTGGCTTCGTTGTAGTACACGTTGATTCTCTCCAGCTGCAGGTCACTGTCGCCATGGTAACTGCCAGTGGGGTCGATGCCGTGCTCATCACTGATGACCTCCCAGAACTGAGACAGAAACAGTGGCATTCAGCCCCCCCCCCTTCAAGGAGGCCGAGACACAATGAAAAGACGCCCCCACTCAATTCCCACAACTCTCCCCTTTGCCGTCTAAGCGCCGCATGTGAGCACAGCAGCAGAACTTGTAATTTCCAAGGTCAGAGAGTTCAAATTGGGCGTTTCCCTGGGGTGAACAGCTGCTCACGGCAGGAGGTAGGGTACCGTGGGAGGTGGGGGAGAAGAAAGGAGGGACCTGCAAGCCCCAGCCCGCCCGCACCTCCGCGCTCCGGGTCAGCAGGGGGCGGCAAGCAGTCTGGCCCTCGGGGACTGCGGCTGCGAGGAGCGGTGGCCGCGGGGAGCGGTGGGCGGGGACCAGCGCGGAGGCCGAGGAGCGGTGCTTTAGATTCGGAGCACGTCCGCGGACGGTAAGACAATCCCTCAGCTCTCCCACCGCCTTTTACCGCCTCCCTTCGACCCCCCCCCCCTCCCAGCCACCGCCCGGCAGCTCCGCTCCAGACGAGTAAAATCCATCTTCCTGTTGTCCCGGCCCCTCCCGCAAATCCGTGCACACTGCCTCGTGGACACACCCTCGCCTTCTCCAGGCAGGCGAGCCTGGCTCAATGGAGAGCACCGAGGAAGGGCTGACCGAGGAGTGACCGCGATCCAACGGAATCACAGCAAAAAAAAGGTTCCTATCCTCTCTCTCACCCTCCCACCCCCAAAGTGGCCTCCGAGCCCACGCCCCACTCGTTAGCACAAAGATGCCAGGAAGGGCTTGGACCGCCCGGGGCGAGCTGGGACGGCTCCCGCAACCAGGAACCCCGAGGGACGCGCCCTGGAAGCCCGAGGGGCATTGGACCCGGGTCCCCCACCCTACTCTGGCCCCCTCCCCGCGCAGCGCGCCCACCTTGGCGCCGATCTGGTTGCCGCACTGGCCCGCCTGAATGTGCACGATTTCACGCATGGTGCTAGCTAGCTGCTTCTGGCCCTGGTCGGCGTCTGGTCACTCTGTCCGTCCTCTTTACCCACTGCGGGGTCACCAGGAACGCGCTCGGGAACCCACTGGCTGAGACCCGCGGCCCGGCCCGCGCGGCCTTTTATGAGAGAAGGGTGGGGCGACCCGCTCAGGCCACGCCCCCACCCCAGATCCTCCCAGTTCCCTTGGCCCTGGAGCTCTCCAGGCCCCGCTGACGTAATGCTCCGAGCCCTAGGGACCATCCCGGGGGCTGGACCACCAGCCTGCGGCCAATCAGCGCAGACTTGTGGCCGGGAGAGAAGTGGGGGCTCGGTGGAGTAGGGTGGCAGCGTGTGCATTGTCTAGGACTGGTTTGGGGGGAGGTGGTAAAAGCTGGGCACTGAGAATTGGGGGTGGGTGAAGGGACCAAGGGCGGGAGGGTGGCGAGGCGACCTGTGTGGCAGGCCCGGGTTGGGGGAGGGCTGACACTGCATAGGGGCGGCCGAGAAACCGCAGCAGGTGGAGAGACTGGCAGGTGCGCGGGCACAGGGGCGCTCTGTGCCGGGTTCCGGGAGGGGAGAGGGTGGGAACCATGCAATTTGGTTCCCAGTTCTCACTGCGGGCCTCCTCTGCGAGGGATAGGAGACCCCTAAGCCTCTGGCACCCCCACTGCCTCAGACCACTGCTCTTTCCCCGACTCTAGAGGCCAACAACCGTCACCCAGACCCTTGAGAAGGAGTGGGAGCCCCGGGAGGATGTCGCAGCGCTCAGGGTGTTAGGATCGGAAGAAACCCGAGCCTGAGGGTGTCCTCTGCCCCGCCCCCAGCTCGGCCCTTTGTCTGAGGGGCTGCTAGCCTGCTCCTCCGCTGCTGCCACATCCAGGGGGCCGCGATCGCGCAGCGTCCTGCGGCCCTGCCCGAACCTCTTTTCACTCCGAGCTCCCCGGCTGGTACCGAACCCTCCCCCCCCCAACCCCCACGCGGGCTTTTGTTCCTTGGGAGCGAATGGGTGGGTGTGGCCGGCCGAGTGCGGATGGTCCAGCGGTCAGAAGGAGGGTGGGGCTCGGGGGCGGGGCTGCGGCGGAACAAAGGGCTCACACTTGTGTGGGACTAGATCTACCGCCGACTACTTAAAAATCGCTGCCCAGGAGCTCCTGGCTCCGCAGCCATCCCCTTAGGGGTCGGGCTCCGGGGCGATCGTCGCCCGCCCACCGTGAACGGGCCCTGCGGCCGCCAAGAGGTCCCCATGGGGTGGGGGGAACACATCCTGCGGCAGAGCCAAGGAGCACCCCCCACCACCAGCCCAGGCGCGTCCCCATGGCGCGTGCGCAGAGGGGGCGCGCCCACACCCCCCCCCCTTCAAACTCAGGCTCTAGATAGTCAAGGAAAGAGCTCATCTCTCATATGTGCCGGCGTCTGTGAGTTGGGGGTGTTTATGGGAGATCGGAAAGGGGGGTGGTGAGACAAACCTTCACCCCAGACCTGAAACCAGACTCCTGCAGTTCCGGGGAAGTACCGCCCTTCTTCCACTGGGGCGGGTTTTCTGCCCCTTTTGATGCCCTGGGAGAGGAGCCCAGCTACCCCCGTGCAGTGGGTTCCACGGGGAACAGCTTGCAGCTGTTGAGTGAGACCCTCCCAGGGCTATCAGCAAGCTGTCAGCGCCTCCCTTTCCCGCTGGGGGCTGCGGGGAGGGCTTTCCGCTCACTTCCATTGCACAAAGAGAAATGGAACAAAAGCCCAGCGGCCCCCAACCCCCTTTGCACCCAGACTGAGGCTCTCAGGGCCAGCCCTGGATACTGCTACTCAGTCTGGACCCCGTGGGGTGGATTAGGAGGCAGAGGAGCGAATGTCCAGTCACATGTCCACTGGCAGGGGCAGGGCAGCTTCTGTGGGCCTGGGGCCTGATGGTAGGCGGCCAGGCTACCACTTAGGCAGACTTCCTAAAAGCCAACGATCCCCAAGGATGCCCAACATCTTGGTGGCCCAGAACTTAAGATGGGGGTTAGTCTAAAAATCCCATCTTGGGACTCCCTGTCCTCAGAATGGTGACCACACCCAGGCTGCAGGGTCCGAACTGTTGTGTCAGCACTGGGACCTTGGATGGTGACACAGCACTGAGGTGTAGACATGAGCATCACCCCTCACCGCCAGCCCGGGTGTAGGGACACCCCTACCCACCGAAATACTGTCCCACCCCAGGTAATTTGAACCGGGTGCCTAGGCCTCCTTCACCTCACCAAGCATTTCTTGTGTCAGCCTCAGTTTTGGAGCCAGATAGCCAGGGACTGATGGGGTGGAAACGCAGTCCCCAGGTAAGATAATGTGGATAAAAGGACCCTTTCGCCTCAGGTTTCTTTTAAAGTGTGTCAGGATAGCATGAGACCAGGACTCATTTTACTGCAAGCCCCAATTAGGGGGGGGGGGGGAAGAATCTCTCTGCTTCAAGACCTGCTATTCTTGCCCACATTTGGTAGGGTTTTCTCTCCCACCCTTCACCCTTGCTAAGCCACATTCTTGTTAACCCTTGTGTGCCCTCTTCTGTAAATATGGAGGGGCACGTTGTATTTTCACTGGAAGTTAATTTTGTGTCAGAAGAATGAATGTTGACGACAGCTGCCAAATCTTCCGGTTTATCTGCCAACCCTCACCCTCATTTTGAGTCACTTCCAAGAGACTGGTGAGAGGCTTGGAAACTGGGGGAAAATTCCTTCTCATTTAGGTCTTCCATTAGGTCTCCCCTTTTTTTGGTCTATTTATGATACACAAACCGATGTCAGTGTGTATCAGAAATAACATTTCTAGGAAAACACAGCTCATCATATCGTACGTGTTATTTTATAATGCACAAACATTTCTACAATTTCCCTTCGTGAGACAATGGTAGAAATAACGCCGCATGAAGTAAAACCCAGCCTTGTTCCGAGCATCGCTGTGTAACTGGGGTGTGCCTTACGCCAATAAAACTGCATTTACTCTCACTATTCTCCAGGTATTTTGAATGGCAAATCCCCAAGTGATTTTGCATCTATCGAATAATTAACCCAAAAAGACTAAGAGAAAAGGCACGGCACAGTTTATTTAATTAAAAAAAAATACCTCTAACAAAGCATTGTTTCAACGCAGACTGTATTTGAGGCACAGTTATAAAAATCGCGAGACCGCTAGCTTTCAGACTTTCCCAGAAATGCTTTGCTTCCTTTGCCCATTGAATCCACAGCCCTCAGCCGCGTAGTAGCCTGACCGTCAATTCTGCAGCTCCCGGGCACGCGGTTTCCTAGGCAACCCACCCGAGCCAATGAATGAAGAGAAACTCAAAGAAAGAGACTGCAAATCCATCCATCCAAAAAAAAAAAAAAAAAATCCTCTTTTTTGTCTTACTCTTCTTAATGTTCTTTCCTTAGCCGCACTGGAAAGCTACCAACTCTAAAATTTATGTTAAGAAGTCAACTCGCCAGAGGTTTGGGTCGGTGGCTGGGTCTCAGGCCCAGATGGAGTGCGGACAGAGGATCCTGGAGGGGTTCCGGGGAGTCCCTGGGGATCTGTGCTCTTTATCAGCCTAGTCTGTCCTGGGCTTAGGACCCACGTTCCCTGCTCTTTTCCCCCCTAACAAGGAACTAGCAGTTTGCAGCAGCGCTTCCGGCGCGGGGCGGGGCGGGGAGTGGGGGGGAGTGGGGCTCTGTGGGCATTATCCGGTGCAGGTGGCAGAAGACTGGAACGAGCGGAGAAAATTCCAGCCCTTGAATTGACTGCAGCCTGGTGAGCGTCGTACGTCTGTCCCTCGGCGGTTGTCCTCGTCCCTGGTGCCTTCAGTCAGCAAGATTTGGGTTAAAATGGCCTCAGTCCAGACTGAGTGTGCTGAGCCCACATCAAGGGCAGTTTCCATCTTTGTCATACAAATCGGGGCCGGGGGGGACTAGAACCCTGCTGTAACGTCCGTAGCCGGCAGTCTCCCCTTCCCCCATACGGTCCAGGGCTTGTAAGGTGGGAGCTAAGGACGCCGGCCAGCGCAGCTAGGAGAGGGTCGGTTCGGCTGGGGAGTAAGTGTGGAGGGAACCGCTGCGGGAGCGGGGGAATAGATTCTTCAGTGGGAACGTGATGAAACGCTAAGACTGACGGGGCGCCCCTTGTAAGGTGTGCCCGTGAAACCACCACATTCACAAACAAATCCTTCCTGATATGAATGAGGATGGCGGGAGCCATTTTGAGTTGCACTGGCAGACCCTCCTCACGTGGAAACTCTTCCAACTCTGCTCTTACAGTTCTAGACAGCTCACCACTTCTTTCTAAATCTGCCCTCACCTTTCCTCGCCACTGGAGGGGAGCTAAAACCTTCAGGCTCCACCCCCCCCCCCATTTGTCTTCTGACAGTATTTGACTTATTGGGTTGGGCTGGGAAGGCTGGGTGGAGGTTGCTTTTGATATTTATATGTAAATGTCTCCCCTAGGAGCCCCTTCTCAAAAGACCCAATCTTTGCTCTTTTTTACCTATGTAACCTTGTAACCTCCCTAACTGACCTTCCCTCTCTTCTCCAAAGTCCTTCTGTTACAGGAAAGGTAACGGCGCTCCCCAGGACCCCAAACCTGCCTACTCAAAATGGGTTCAGCCATTTTGGTGAAACTTGATAAAGTGAAGTATGCTGAAGCACAGTGACCTAAGAAATACAGCCTAGGGGTCTAGATAAACAACCCCTGACTGACCGAGTTTACTGGTGTGTAGCCCAGTTTCTCCTTGAGTCTTCCTCATTCTATCTTTGCCAAGTCTGGCCATGTGCTACCATCAGTGACAACCCACCCTCAGGGAATGTAAAGTGTATATAAACCCTTAACTTCCCTGTAGGGGTACTCAGCCTTGAGATATGAATCCGCTGAGTCAGTACCAGTACTGATAGACCCCCTTTTTGACAGCCTCAGTGTACTAGTATCCCTGATTGCCTCAGCCGGGTATGGTCCTCTTTTCCCTGAGCCTGCTTTCACTATGACAAAACAATTCTCAGGCTGGGTATGGTGGTTCATGCCTAAGAAGCCTTGGAGGGAACCAGGGATAGCAGTTCAAGTCCCGCTCGGGGCAACTTAGGGAGACCGAGTTCCAAAAAAATAGCTGGGTGTGGTGGCGCGCGCCTGTAATCCCAGCTGTCTGGGAAGCTGAGGCTGGGGATTGCTCGAGTCCGCAGTACCCCGGGCAACGTGAGCCTGCAGTTCCATGGGCAGAAATAGCGAGACCTAGTCTCAAAAAAAAGAGACAACACATACTCTTAGTTCCTAAAACCTTCAATAGAAAACAACTTTAATACAACTAGTATGCAATAAAGAAAACAGAACAATAAGAAAACAGGGGAAAAAGAGAAAGATAGGGTTCTTCAAATCAAGCATGCAGACTTATTCATCCCCTCATGGGTAAATGCCCAGCTAAACAGGGTTGGCCCATGGCAGGGCAGCTGAGGCCAGAAAGCTGCCACAAGTCTAAGGTACCTTCTGGGAGTACCCAGAGGAAAGGGGCAGAAAGGACCAGGTAAGACTGGAAGGAAAAAAGCAAAATCAAAACCCAAGTCAAGATAAACATTTGGCCATTCAGCCTCATCCATGACTGTCTCAAGTGTCTCCCTCCATGTCTCCCAAGTCCCTAGTGCAAGGCCAAGATGGACAAGCAATCATAGTTGCTTCACATGTCTCTGTGCTTCATGTGCCTCCTCCAGGTCGTCTAGATCTTTGTCCTCCGTATCCTATCTAACATCTCCTCCCTGCTTAGCTCCACCCTTCCTTGAGGAGCCTGGAACCTTCTCTTTCCTAGGGTCACCCCTGTTACACTTCTGTCTTAGCTGAGCTCAAGGCATCTAAAGCCTTGTGGACAAGTACCTTGTCAGCTGGGTTCTCCCAGGCATCCAGGAGGTATAGATGTTACTATTAACCTTCTTTTGACTTTTTTTCCTTGTCAATCTGTCCGACACATGCTTGGTTGTTTGCCAGCCTAGAAGAAGCCAGAGGACCCCAGCATGATTTTTCTTTGTTCCCCACTGGCAGGTAAATTGATGCTGGGTCATTTAGCTGTTACCATTAGGCCACAGTTCTGCAAAAACATGAGGAAGAAACCTCACAGCACAAATCCTTAATGGCCTCGATCTAGAAAAACATGTATCCTGGAAAAGAGCTGATTCATGACTGTAAATAAATAAAATAAAAAAAGACACACCAGCAGCCACTAGCTGCAGAGGAAGTGAAGGTTTATAGCCAGAGTTGCTCAGACATGTTGAAAGAATTATGGCCGACGCAACCAGCTAACAGAACCCTAGATTGTTCTTCATGGTGAGAATGCTCCCGGCTGGTGGCCAGAGTTCTCACTGGTGTGCTCCTCTGCCCTGTCACTCTCCACATCCTGTCTATCCCACACAAGCTATGTGTGGATGTGGATGGTATGCCTGGTTCTGAATTTTTCTGTGGAAGAGACACTCCCCAAATGATCTGTGGATGGGACCGCGTTCTATGGAAGACAAGAAGTAACTGTGGATTCTGGAGCCTTCCTTTATCAATAAATACCAGAAAATACTTTTTTTTTTTTTTATAATGGTGACATTGGCATCAGAGAACTTGAGCTTTCAAAAATGTGGGCGACCGTGAGGGCATGCATGGAGGGGCAGGCAGTGGGGGTGTACAAGAAGGTTGCTCTGTTGTCCCCAAGGTGGGTCATTTTGTGCCAGGAGAAGATAATTTACCTGCTGGGACTTGGGCAGCCAGGAGAAGACAGGCTACCTACCATGCAAGCAGATTGGGGTCACTTAGCTTGTGCCTTTAACAGCTCTGAGCTTTGAAGTTTCTCCCAGAACTTTATCGAGACCTGCAGTATGCGCCCTATCTTTCAGCCCAGAGCTTCCCCTCCTTTTTTAAAAAAATAAGGGGAACACAAAATTGATGTAATTAGTTAATGACACGGGAAAACAACTCGTTCTAAAACAAATCGTGGGTAGAGGATGACTTCGCTTCTGATAAAAGTCTAAAAATAGGTATAAAAATGCTGGAAGATTATGCACCCAAATATCAACAGCTGTTCTCTCCCATGATGAAGTGCGCTTCCTTTTTATTTTTATTTTTCTAAGCATTATTTCTGAAAATCAAGTGACTGAAGAGAGAAATGGTTATTAAATGTTGGGGAGTGGCAGGTGAGCTCTGAATCCCAGATCAGCTCTGACCCTGCTAGCAGGGGCCCTGACCACCATTTTCACTGGACACGAGCCCTATCTCAGGCCTGCTGTTCTGGAGGATGAAAGAGGAGCAGCGTAGGTACCGGCTCCTCTCTTGGGTCCTCCTGTGCCCACCCAGCTGCAAGGTTTCCTGTGAGGAGCATCTGTGCAAGGAGGGCTTGGCTGGGGCTGGGGTGGGGGCTGGGGCTGGGCTAGGGCTGGACCTAGGCTGGGCTGGACTGGGCAGTGCTGAGTCTGGACTGAGTTGGGACTGGGCCGGGGCCTTGGCTGGGGTTGGGCCTGGGATGGACTGGGCAGTGTGGGATCTGAGCTGAGCTGAGACTGGGGTTGCTCTGGGGCTGGGGCTGGGGCTGAGCTGCTGAGGCTGGGCTTGGGCTGGCCAGTGCTTGGGCTGGGGCTGGGCTGGGCAGTGTGGGCAGTGCTGGGGCTGGGCTGGACTGGGCAATGGCTGGCTTTGACTTCAGCCTCTAAATAATGGTCAGGGCAATGTGTGGAGCCCTCTCCTGGTAGCCAGTCAGTGGGTGCTCTAGGGTGTACGTTGGAAGCACAACTGTTTCTGTCAGTATTGTTGCTGTATTGGAACGAAAAGGGAGCTGGGGATGTCTTCAGAGGCCCACCGTGAGCTGGCAGCAGCGGCACGTTAGGACCAAGGAAGATGAGGCATAGTTAGGGGTGAGGTGACATCTGCTTTAACCAAGGTGGAGTGCCTCAAATTCACTGCCACGGGGAGCCTGGATTGACAAAGGAAGCCCAGGACTAGAGGCGAGGGCACTGGGCTGGGACAGTCCACCACCCAAGGGACAGGTGACAGGCAACATTTCAACAGCAAGCAGGTTTGTTCAGAAATAAACCCACAGAAGCCAGGGCAGATTGAAGAATGTCTTCATGGCCACAGTGCATGCACCCCACGCCTGCGCTTGTGACCCCCCACCTCCTAGTTCCACCAGTCCCATCCCTGTGGGGGCGATGCCGGCAGGTTGGGGCCTGTGGTGGCTGCTTTGCACCTGCGTGGGTGTGTTCCCATCTCTGATCTCATCAAGACAGGGCTCTGCATACCCCTGCTGAGGGACTCAAACAGCACAGGTTGGAGCTAAGGAGCAGCCATACAGGAAGTGGTAGCCTGAAACCTGAGTGGGGCTCCTAAATGCCCAGCCAGCATGACTATTATTGCTGTTTTGGGCTGGGTGAAGAGGTGCCAAGATGTCTGGGAAGAGCCAACTCAGATTGAGCCCAGGAATCCGCCTCTCCATGCCCTGTACCGGGAACAAAATGGAAAGAGCTGCCTGGTGAGCCGGGAAAGCAGGCAGTGACCCTGGCATCCTCGCTCCTGTCTTCACCCAGCACAGAGGCCTGGGGTGTCCCCAGCCTGCCTTTGAGCTGACATCTCCCTCGTGGTGTGTCTGGGGGCCACAGATGGGCCAGGCATGGTGCCTGACCTGCTGTGTCCCAGGGTGAACTGGCCTCAGCTGGGGGGCACCCAGTGGATGGAAGACCTGAGGGAGCACGCTGTTCTGAGGAGCAGAGCCATGGTCAAGGCCCAGGACAGCCTCTCCCCATGGAGAGCATCATGTTGCTTTCAGTCGCCGTAACTCAGGGTACCAAATGCTTTGAGCTTGAAGGCAGAGCTCTCTGTTTAGACTAGTTATGTGTTTAGACCTGGGCAGTTGCCTTTCCTCCTATGCTTGGTGCCTCTGTCTGGGGTAGACACTGGAGAGTGATGGGCGGCTCTGGGGAGCAGAGTCTGTACGACAGACTGGCTTCCCATCCTTGTTCTGTGACCAATGAATCACTGGGTCTTGTGCATTGGGACTTGGACTCAGTCGGCAGGGCCGACCCCTGACTGGGGGAATGGGCAGGGGGGGGGGTGTCTCTGAACCTGGGAGTGTGCCTGAGCATGGGTGCAGCTGGGAATGAAGGGTGGAGAAAGCTGACTGCTGAGTGTGCAGTGCTCTTGGAAATGAAGCTGATGCTGAAGGTTGAGGGACCGTAGAGCAGGGTGTAAAGTGTAGGTGAATGACGGAGCTTGCTCTGGGTTTTGGGGGAGATGGCCTGTGCAGGTATGCACAGAAGCCCCAGAGGGTGATGGGATTTGGCTAAATGCACTCATGAATAGAGTGAACTTTCAAGTCAAGGTGCCTTTGTTGTGCATTTTTAATTCTGGTAAAATATGCACCATTAGATTTCCCCTCTTAACCGTGTCTGAGGGTGCCTTTAGGTGATCTCAAGGCCTTCATGTGGTTGGACATCACCACCACCCATACCCAGAACCCTTTTCATCTTCTGCACCTGACACTGTCCCCAAAACAATGACCCCTGGCCCTCCCCTGCGGACCCCCAGTCTGCCCCCTTATCCCCACCTCCTCCCTACCTGACCCTGCCTCT
>PVHY01032469.1:0-11851 GCA_004024945.1 Uropsilus gracilis
TAGCACAAACTGCAGAGAAGAGATCCACCAAGACCAAAGGTGCTCCAAAAGCAGTACAGGAATGATAAACAGCACGTTCTACCAAATCCGGGGAAATCGCACCCTCATCAAGGACGAGGAAATGGATCAAAGAAAAGAAAAAAGACTAAAGGACTAAACAAGGACAAACAGCAAAAAGAAAGGAGGCAAAGAGACCAGGGGAGATGTGGTGTGGGGGGATATTCCCAAGGGGATTAGCAGTTATACAATCATATATTGTAAAATATGCAAAAATAAAATATTTTTAAAAATTAAAAAAAAATTAGATCATCCCATAGTTCTTTTTCTTTCTGACCTACTTCCACTAACATGATTCCTTCTAGCTCCATCCATGTTGCTGCAAATGATATTTGTTTTCTTTGATTGATGCATAATTATCCATTGGATAGATGCACCACATCTTCTTCAGCTATTTTTTGGAGCATTTGAGTTCTGTCCATATCTTGATTGTAAATAGTGCTGCGATAAACATCGGGTACTTGTGTCCTTTGTAATTAGTTTTTTGTGTCCTTTGAGTAGATTCCCAGTAGTGGGACTCCTGGGTCGAATGGTACGTAGTTCTACTTGGAAGAAAGTCTTCTTATTCCCAGCTGCTTGATACTTCATCTTTGCTCCCAAACAACTAGTGGGAGAGTTTTCATCTAGCAGAAAACCCTGAGAAGGTCCCAAGACATCTAGTCTGACAAAGGCAGACCCTTGATCGCATAAAGAGAACCTAAATCAATCCCTAAGTATGGATTATCAGAGGCCCCTGTGCTTGTCCCCACAAATGAAAAATGGGACCATAATTAGTGTTTGAACAGAGATAGCATTCATCATCTTAGACACAGTTTCTAAACGTTATTCAGCATTTTTATTTTCAGCCACCAGATCCAAACAGCTCCTGAGGGGCGGGGGGGAATCCAGTTAAATAATCCCAAAACCAGACCGCCTTCAGAGTTCTTTAAGAATCTCACTGTCTAATGTTTGGCAAAGGCAAAGATAGTGAAGGAAAGTCTTAGAGGAAGCCTAACATGATGGAAAGACCAAGGTTTTGATCAGGCAGATCCCCAACCCCCAACTCCAGTCTGACACAGCCTTCATACTGAAGAAATCTCAACCTCACTTAACCCTGTTACTGTTTTCAATTTTTGAAAGAGAGAAACTTAATACCTGTTTATGGGCTAAATAAAATAATGTGCAAAGAGCCAGTGTGGAGAAGGGGTATGTGGAAATCAGATTATCTTTTTATTTAATGTTATCTTTTTAGTCTTGAATCCAACATTCTCTGAAAGACACATAGGATCCCATTCCTCTAGATAAAATAAAGAACGTGTGCTGATGATTAAAAAAAAATCTCAATACAGTGTTGGAAACCATGTGCCTCAAAAAATAATAAATAAATCATCGATCTCTGACCTAGAAAGTCCTTCCTTTCAAAGAAACAGGCAGCACTGACTCATCACTACAGACCCCAAAGAGCAGAGGAAGACTGGGGGTGGGGGGGTTCCTCCCACAGCAAAACACAGCACACAGGTGACTAGGCACACATACATACATGTCTCCTGCACACATATTACATACGTATGTGGCATTGTGACTAGATAAGAGAGTTCAAACATAACCGACGTTGCTTGCTTTTGACTCATCAACAGCATTAAGTAACTTCCTGTGCTGTTCTGGAATGAGTTCTCTCCAGAAGCCAGAGGCCTGAGAACCTGATTTCTCCTTCAGAAGTTGAGTCACCACCTTTATTTAAAAGGCAGTTTCTGCCAGCAAAGCTCTCCATCCCATCTCAGAAAAGATTCACAAAGTCAGATCGCCCCACTTCTGCATGTCCGCTTTTCCCCGGAACCCCGCCATGCACTTAAGGTTGACCTCAAAAAACTGAAAAGGTAATTTTGAGAAGCCTATAATCAAAGAAAATTCGCACAGCGTTCAGCCTCAAAGAAAAAAAAGCCAACATTTCAACATCTCTCACAGCTGAAATCCACTGCAGTTTCTGATGTGCAGAAGGAAGTGGTGATTCATCTCGGTCCATGAGGCCTCCCAGAGCTTGATTGCTCTTGCTTAATCACAGATGCAAAGGAACCTGGACTTAACAGTGAGGGGACCGGAAATTGCTTAGATTCCTTTAAGCCCCGTCCATCAGAATAAAGACCCTCTACTAACATAACTGGTTGCCAGCTGAGAGAGAACGTTCTTGATGAAAATGATTTATAAATCCTTCTAGAAGGAGGCAGCAGACACGAAGGAGGGAACAGTGTGTAAGTGGGGGTCATGTTCACTTTCTATATTTTAAAACACATCCATGTAGAAGGGTGATGTTAAAGTGGGATGTGAGACAGACCTATGTGGATGGGAGGAGCCTGAGAAATACCTGGGGTGTGGATGGCTGCTTCAGATAGCTCTGGTTTGCTCCCCAAGCTACTGCTCTGAAGCTGGTGGGTTGGATCAGGCCTCAACCTATTGGTCCTGCTTTGAACTCCATCAGCTGCCTCACTAGCAGGTTTGGGGAGCCCATAGACCCTGCTTTGGACACCTATGCATCCTGCATGGACTGGGAACACGGCTGACCATGAAGCATGGTGCTATGGGACATTCCTCCCACACTCCCTAACACCACCCCCCTAAGCCTGCTGAGTGCAGTACCAGATAATGACAACAGCGAGCACCATCACACACTGGCCTCCTGCACTGGTTATTTTCTGCTGCATAACACACTGTCTTCAAACTCAGCAACTCAGAACAATGGATATTTATTGTCGCAATTTCTACGGTAGTAATTAGAATCAACTTTAGCGTGATGGTTCTTGCTGGGGTCTCTCCTGAGGAGGCAGTTCAGCAAGGGCTGCACTTATCACAGGGCTGGGCTAGGGTTGGAAGATTCAGCTCCACATCTACTCACAGGGTTGTCAGCTGACGTACATGGTTGCTTATGGGGTACTGCTGCACCTTGGGGTGGTGGGGGTCCCCCCAGAGTGAGTGAGACAAAAGCCAGGCCAGTGGGAAACTCAAGTAGGAAGCCATGGTGTCTTAGGACCTTGTTTCAGAAGCAGGGGACCATTGCTTCTGCTCTCTGCTCATGGTGACATCGGCCAATGCTGGTGCCATGTGAGAGGTGATGACAGAAGAGGATGAAGACCAACAGATGCAGGGTATGGCCATCCTTCCTCCGCCTCTCATTCATTAACACTGGAGTCCGGTCCAATCAACTACTTGTTGAACAGTCTTTATCTTAAGCTATGGTCTTGAGTGGAAACTATGCTAAGGAAATGAAGACTGGATTTCTATGTCCATGTATTGCCATAGAGAAATTTACAAAATATATGTTTCAGTGTGAAAAGAGGCAGAGTTGGTCTTGTCTACACATACAAGCAAAAGAGTATAAAAAGCAACTTTAAAAAGTCAACGGTTGTTAATCTGGGGTAGAAGATGAGGAAAGAACAGTTTACTGATTCCACTTTATTTTTCTCAGCCCTACTTAAACTTCTGAAACACATTTATATATTCCTTTAATTTTCCACTTCTCTATAATTTTGTGTATCAAAAGTATAACAGTGCTTTTAAAAGCAATAATGATAGTAGTCATTGAAGAAACTTTTCAACTTTTCTGGCAGGAGCTATGGATGTTCTGGCAAGATTCCATGGGGCAAGGGGTTCTGTGTTCAGTTTCTCCAGGCAGTGAACTGTGGTGTTGACCCATTGCTTCATACAGGAAGCCATTCCACATCTAGGAGAATCCTTGTCTAAGGACAAGCACCACTCTTCCAAAGGCTGGCTGGGTATTTTCTTAACATTATAGGAAAACTGGGAAGACATGTAAGATTCCTCTACAACCATGCCCCAGAATCTTCCTCTTGTCTTCTGCTACTTTTCACATATTTCAAATTAAAGTAAAAATATTTTACCCACAAGTCCTCAAGAGAATGCAAACCCTTCCATAAACAGTTGGTTCTTACATTTTTGCAAGAAAAGTGAAAGTCTTGGAAATGAAAAGCAATATTGTCCAACAACACACCAGATAAAGTGAAGACCATTTTGCCATGTCCTCAGTTTATCTCAGCCCAGTCTCCTCCAATTAGAGCCACTGAAACAAGGGCCAAATAACCCCTCAGAACCCTGCTTCTGAGAAGCTACTCTAAATCATAAATAATACGGGGAACTCACATACACAACTTTTCCCCTACTTTTACTCCAAAAACAAAAATGTGGAATATTCTGGTTTTGTTTGATGGTGATTATAAAAAGAATACATTGGATCAAGAATCCGTTCTCAGAAGATTTCTGGGGTCAGGGGAACTCTTGGAAATCCCAGTAAGGCTGGTTTTGGACAGTTACCAGCAGGGGGCGCAAACCTGCAGTTGGGACCTGGTTGGATTTGGATTCCACCTTCAGATATCTGTTAACAGTTAAAGCATAGGTTCAGCAGGCAAGGCACAAATCTTGCATAGTGCAGCCTTATATTTTAATTGTGACTCTTAAAAACTCCCCATGAGCTTTTATGCTGTTAAGTTATAAAGAATGGAGGAGGCACATCTGTATCTACAATACCAAAACCTACAATACTTCCCAAAATCTGCTTTTGCTGAAGAAGACAGAAGGAAATTTTGGAAAATAAACATCTTTCCTGATTACAGGAACACTTTTCAGCTGGCAAATAGTTTCCTACAATTTTAATGCAAATTCAAGTGTCCTTGCTAAGGTTACCATGTTGCCAATGAGGAACAGGGATTGTGGTGGCTAGTTTCTGAGGTCCCTTGGGTGCCTGGGCCAGGACCAAGGTTTATTTCCTCCTGACACACATGGGCACTCACATGGTTCATGGCTGCAGTCAACATGGGTGCTGCTAACATCAGGACAGCAGACTCCAAGGACTTAGCATCCATTTCCACTCTTCCACTGTGACTCTCATTAATAGCATCAAGTTCAAAACAGGATGCAGATGCTGCTGATACCTTTTTCTCATAAACTGCCAAGGGTACAAGTTTTGTCCTCTTTATAAACTGTGGATTGGGAGGGAAACTGAGTAAAAGGGGTCAGAGGTACAAATTTCATTTATAAGATCGCTAGGTTGTCAGGATGCCGTGTTTATTGCGATGATTATAGCCCTGAACACCACGTTGCGTATTTGAAAAGTTCTCATCCCAAGAAAACCAAGATTGTGACAGTGAAGTGACTGGCATTCACTAAACATAGGCAATAATCATTGTGCAGTATGTAAACAAATCCAAGCATTAAAGTGCACACCTGAAATATGTTAAATGGCAATTAATAGCTCAATAACACTGGGGAAGATCACGAGCCCACCATAATCCCCTGAATGGCTCCACCAGACAGGCTGTATGTCTCAGACTGATGCATGTTGCTCTGATTTTCATTTTGCCTCTTCTGGCAATGCTGAATTCATAGTGTGAGGACAGAGAAAAGCAAAATGACGTGTAACAGGATAAAAGCTAAGTGAAGCTAAAAATACCTTTGCCCGAAACAGAAAACTCAGTAACTATCAATTTAAAGTCTATGCAAAACCAATTCCTTTGACTCCTTTACTATGCATTCCTGTTAATCAAACTGGACTAAAAGGTAAATATTAACATTGAAATTCACCTAACAAGTTTTCTCAGTTTGGTTTCTGTATCAAACTCCTGTACCATTGAGAGTAGGGATTCTTCCTCTTTTTCTGTCTATTTTTACTCTTTCAGCCAGGAGAAATATTAAACTGTATTTTTATGCAAAGCCTTGAAAGCTCCACTCTTGACCCAATGAATTATTTTTATAATCACCATCAAATAAAGCCAGGTGACTCCAAGTTTTTGTTTTGTGAGTAAAGTAAAAAGCAATTGCTTATGCACATTCCCCATATTGTTGATGATTTAGAGTAGCTTCTCAGAAAAGTTGCCCAAAGCTTCTTGTAGCATCAAGGGTGGGGCAGTTCATTAACTGTACTTGTCTTAACTGAGAAAGTGCTTCCTCAGACATGGGAAGTCACTGTTTACACGGTTTTATCAAGGGAATTTTTTTTTAAATACTATATGGAAATTGACTTGAGGATGTTAATATAAATGTAAATTATAAAGAAGACATTTTCATAGCCACATTCCAGAAGCTTCCCTTTGGGGGAGATTCTTTTTTGGAGCTTTCACTCTGACGAGCCTGTCTGGAGTTTCCAGGGTTGGAGGTGGAGTGGCACAGGAGAACTGAGAGAGAGAGACTAGCGGGTTCCCCCATTCTTCGGAGGGTTCAGGGAGAGAGATGAGGCTTCAATGGGTCAAGTCTTAGCTGACTGGAGAGGAGACCAGAGGCTGGTATTTAGGAAGAGAGAAGGAAAAAAGATCTCATGTGATCCAAAGGTAGTAAGTGCTGTATAATCCAAGTTCTCGTGAGCAGTCTCTAATAAGCTCACATTGCTCAGTCATGCTTTCTAGTGAATTCCTACCTGATGGAAATTGGAGTACTGAATCCAACTTCAAGGTTGGTAGAAGGTGAAGGGATGAGGATGAATTTTATTAAGATTTCCCAGCTAGAGAGTCACTTCCTCTTATAAGACACCACCTGTGTCATCATTTGTATGACAACAACAGAATTTTAGATTTTCTCAGACAACAATACTCTTCCTCATAAAGCACATACTCACACTCAGTGTGCAGCACCCTGGGCTATCAGGGAGCATGACACCTGGGATAACATTGATCCTGGAAATAGCAAATCACACAAAACCAGTGATTTTCTTGCAGGTTGATTTGGATTTCTGTCACTTGCGATAAAATGCCTCCTACCTTTGGTGTAGAGAGCAATTTTGATAATTATCAGAAGGTTGGTCAAGCCAAAGAGGGTCACAGGGATGAGAGATGGGATCTGAACTGAAAGAAAAGGATCTGGTAGCTGAGGCAATTTGCCATCCTATCTGCCTGGGTCTGCACCAGGCACATTGCCCCAGCATCAGAATTCCAGGGGTTTCTCAGTCAGAGACATATTCCATCAGACATCAGCTGTGCCTTGGATATTACGGGCCTTGTCAGTTCCTGACTTGGCTGCAGAAGCTGAGTGGGAAGAATGTTCTAGATGGCTGGGGGTAACTGGGATGAGGAATAGTCCTACAAAGTTTCACAATGAACTGCTATGACCACTTATAAGTTGAAGAACAGGCCTTGTTCCTGGGCAGCTTAGATCTTTCTACCTTGGACATGCTTCTGGAAGCTCACCATATTACACCCTCCATCCTTGACCCTGTCCATCCACAGTTCTCCCAGGGGACTACTGAATCATTCAGCTGTATCTGTGCTGACAGGCCCTGCCTTCCTCACCATCCTCACCCAGGCCAACACTCAACCTTTTACTGGGGCGCCAAGTGGCTATTTGAGGCTCTTGCTTCCATTTACCAATGTGATAGTCATATATGGAAGCATGTGGGTGTCAATAATGAATACTTCTGTCCATGGGGAAAAGGGCAGAGAAACTGACAGCTTGCAAAAGTGTGGGAGAATAGAATTAAATATTAATCATACCAATTTACACACTTTGTCTATTTAAAGAAATTTTTCTGCTGTATGTTTGCTATCTCCCAAGAGACAGGACAATACTAGTCATATTTTCACAGTGGTTCAGGAGATGCCAGACCACCTTCTACTCTGAGCCATCAGGATTGGGTTGGAGGAAGTCAGCTATTTGACTTCTATACTCTTCTTTTTTAAATCTAACTCTAGCCAATCTGCAAACTCTGCAACAAAACAGCTCATGTCAAGGTCACCAAATGAACTGCGCTTTTTAAAACTCAATAGGAAAGATGCAGGCAGCTCATATGCTCATCAAAATGTGCATCGGGCACCTATGCACAGCTGACCCTCTCTCCTCCTGCCACATTTCCTTCACTTGGCCTCCAGGGTCCCACACACTCTGAGAGTCTTCTTGATGACACAGATGTTTGTTCCCTTCTCTTTCCTGATTCCTCTTTTTCTCCATTTTTTGAACACTGGGGGAGCCTGGGCTTCAGTGGCAGTATCCTTCTTACACTCACTGTGTCCTGATGACAACTCATCTCACCCCAGGATCTCAGTACCAGCTATAGGATCTCAGTACCACCTGTTAATGCTCTTTCTTCAGTATGTCATATGCCCTACCATGGTGGAATTTTGTCCTCTGGACTGCTGAGCCTACCTCAACAGTGCCTGGCATATAGTAGGTGCTCAATAAAAACTGGTCAACTGGATGAATGGCAAAAAAAAAAAAAAAGAATTGATATTTTTTCAAGTACAAGTACATAACCTTCCCCTTCTACCTAAAGAGAGAAAATTAGTTAATAATGTTACTCGCTGTAGGCTTCCTAGTTCTATACCTCCGGTTTGCTCTCCTATACTCCATCTAACTACACAGCCACCTACTGTGGCTTCACTTGGTCAATGTCTCAAGTGTAACACATCATAAACTGAATTCCACATCTTCCTCTTTCAACTCCAACCTCCTCCCACACTGGTTGCCTCATCTCCATAAATGGCAGTACACTCATCTCTGGCCCACACTAAAAATCCTGAGGTCACTCCTGAACACCTCCCTGCTGCTTCAGCAGCACACCCTATTGGATCCGACTTTGGAAAACTCTCCACCCCATTTCCCCATCAAAAACACCCAAGCCAACAGTTCCCTCTTCTACCTTTACTCCCCTAGAAGTTATTCTCAAAGTTACTCCCTTAGAAATTATTCTCAAACTAGAGATTACAAAAATTCTTTTAACTGAAAGTTCAACTTCCATTTGGTCCAGCAGCTCCACTGCTGGGAATCTACCCAAAGGACACCAAAGTACTAATTCAAAAAGACAGCTGTACTCGCATGTTTATAAACAGCAATATTTACAATAGCCAGGATTTAGAAACAACCCAAATGTCCCAAAATCACAAATGGATGAAAAAGTCTTCGTATATCTAAACAATGGAATATTATTCAGCAATCAAAAAATATGATGAATTTGTGATAACATGGATGACCCTATGAGGAATCATACTAGTGGAAATAAGCCAGAAAGAACAAGACAAAAACTGGATGGTCTCATTTATAATGGGATATAGGGCAAACAAACAAAAGTGAAAGAAAAAGTCAAAACTAACAAAATGACAATAGAACTAAAGCACACAGCTAGGGAGGGTTAGGAAGGGAACAGGAAATCAAAGAGAGGACAAGCACAAAATATCAAGACAAAACAAAAAAAAAAATCAAGACAATAGTTCTGGGTGATATGGTGGTGAGAGAACCCTGGGGAATACAACAATGTAAAATAAATAAATATTAATAAATAATAAATAGATAATAGGAATAATAAATTAAAAGATAAAAGCAAAATCAGATAATGTCATCCTCTTTGGAAACTATCCAGGGTCCTTCAATATCTCCCAGAGTAAAAGGCAAAGTTTTTAAAAGGTCTGGGAGTCCCCTATTATCTGCCACTGATAGGCTACACTCTGGTCTTCTATTTAGCACACTCAGCAAATCCCTGTACAGAGACCTTTGCTTTTGCTGTGTCCTCTGTCTGGAGCACTTTCTCTTAAGATCCCTATATACTTATTCACACATCTCCTTATCTTGGCTGGGTGGTCACCTTATCACCTGACCCCCAATACCTCTACCCCTTCTAGATTTGATATTTGTACAAATCCTTTATCACCATCAGACATAGTTTGCATCTTATTCACCTGTTAATGCTCTGTCTTTCTCCAGTAAAATAGGCTCCACCAGGGTGACTTTTGTTCTTTGGACTGCGGATCCCACCTAAACAGTGCCTGGCATATAGTAGGTGCTCAATAAAAACTGGTCAACTGGATGAATGCCAAAAAAAAAAAATAATAAGATATTTTTTCAAGTACATAACCTTCCCCTTACACCCAAAGAGAGAAAATTAGCTAATAACGCTACTCTCTGTAGGCAGTTGTAAAGACAAAAAATTTTCCCTACTCATTTGTATGCATCATGGTCTTATCTTACATGTTTCAAGACATTTCAGTATGAAAAATAAACAAAGTTGATGAAAATATTTGACAAGAGAAAATTAAATGTATATAAGCAGAAAAAAAAGATTTTGGGGAAAACCACAAATGGGGAACAAGTCAAAGCAATCATTGAAGCAATTTTATAGAAGTAGATATAAACATGTTTTTAAAAATTAAAGCCAGGTGATAAGTTTTCATTCCTGTTTTTATTCAGCTACAACCTCTTCAGATTATCAATAATAGATTTGGGGTAAAGAGAAGCTGTTTTACTGTACCCACATAATACCAATTACATGACTTGTGAGATGTTCCTTGTGACATTCAACAGAGTGATCGACTTTAACCAAGTGTGTGATGATGTTACAGAAACACTCACCATTTTACTGCTAAAAAGTTAATGATGTATATATAAGGCAAGGGACTGAACAAAGAGAAGGTCAGTATTGCAGGAAGAGATTCCATCCAAAGGAGAAATTCCACCAAATGGAGGTAATCCCTCACTTTAATCAATGCAGATGTGAGACTTGACTTTGTTCTATTAAACTTAGTAATGGAATTTGTTTTGTCAATACTTGATCACTCAACCTGATATTTTCAAATTGACATTGAAAAGTAGATCTTAGAGACATTGCCTTTCACAAAAGGAACAGGTAAAAGGATTCCCTAAATGACTAATTTTCAACTGTGGGGAATTAGTACTGAGACACGACACTGAAGGGATAATGTCAGATAAACCTGGGGAAACTCCTGTTCACGTTCTGCTTCATTTCAGCACCAAATCTGCCACCAGCTACTTCTGTCAATCAACCCAACACACAGTGTCTTCTCATTTGTCCATAATAACCCTATGCATCTGGGGAAAAATGTATTTTTTCAGGTTGGAAAATAAATTCACAGAGGATTTTTTAATTACAGAGCTTATTGATGCCAAATCATTGAAGAAATGCTAACCACATTAGGACATAAAAAATGAATGACAGACTAATTTGCTTGATAAAGTTATTTATTGCAATTATTATTTTCTGAATGGTTTAAATTCTTTTATCTTATTAATACGATGGATGAGTCATTTTCTTTTCCTTGGAACATTTTCCCTAATGCCTAGAAACTGTGGAAACGGGTGTTTTAAATGAACTAAGTAACACAAAGTAAATATTTGAATTATAAAACCAGTTAGATTGGATGGAGCTAGAAGGAATCATGCTAGCAGAAATAAGTCAGAAAGAAAAAAGAAATACTGGATGGTCTCTCTTTTATGAGGGAATAAGGGAAAACAACCTAACAGACAAGGAAATTTTAAAACTAATTTTTAGCAAAATTGAAGCATAGATCATGGGGGAAATATCAGGGGAGGGAGGGGCACAGAAGACAGGGATGATAGTTAAGTATAATAAGGTGGTGGGGGAAACCTGGGGTAGATAACAATGTAAAATAAATTAATTTAATAAGTAATTGTAAGAAATAGATATATATTATAAAATGATAACCATGCTAGTCTTTGGTGGAGGCATTATAGGTGAGTTTTTCCTTCTTTTACATATTTTCCATAATAAACATCCATTGTTTTAATCAAAATAAACAAACAAACAAGGGAACAGGGGTCTGGCATGGGTTAGAATTGAACTTTTAGCTGGGAAAATTTCATGTAGTATTCACATTATGCTGATTTTCATGAACACTTGAAACTTCATGATTTTATAAAGCAGTGGTGCTTTGATTATATATAAGATAGACAGACAGACAGACAGACAGACAGACAGACAGACAGACAGACAGACAGACAGACAGACAGACAGATAGATAGATAGATAGATAGATAGATAGATAGATAGATAGATAGATAGATAGATAGATAGATA
>PVHY01032470.1:0-11862 GCA_004024945.1 Uropsilus gracilis
GGGGGGGGCTGCGGGGGCGGCCTGGCCTGGAGCGCGGCCCACCCGGGCCGGGGCGCCCCTCAGTGCAACGCCGAGCTTCGGCCTGGGGGACGAGGCTGAGGCCCCGGACAGTGTCCACGCGTAGTGGGTTCCCCCGAGGTGCCCCGTCGCCAGGGCTCGCAGCCCAGGGCCCCGAAAGTCGGGTGTCGAACGAGAGGCTCGTCGCTGGCCAGAGACCCCTCCTTTGGCGCGTTTTAAACCCCTCGAAGGCGCCCCCCTCTTTCCTGGTGGTGTTTGGGGGAGGAAAGAGGGATTTGGTGGTTATTGGGGGGGGGGGTTCCCCCACCCCCGCCATGTTTCTTGTTTCCGGTCTTAGGGGACTGGAGCGTTCCTTGCTCGACCTACCTGGGACGTTTTCTTGCAGTGATGCCACGGGTGGGGGGTAGGGGGTGGGGGGGAGCCGCCAGCCCTTCCCCAAAGAGTCACACCCTAAAGTGGGTCGAACAGCAAAGTCCCATGAAGAGGCCGTGGTCGTTTGTGCTGTTCCTGTTTTGTAATTTTAAAAAAAAAAAAAAAAAAGGACCAAAAAGCAACTCTCTCCGGAGGAGAAAAACCTGTGACGCCACGTAATGAGATCCATGCCATCTTGGGCCGGGCCATGGACCTCTGCGAGCCCCTCTGCTCACCTCAAGCTGGGGATCATTGCCTTCTCTTTGCATTGTTCCTGGATCTTCTGGGATGCGCGGCTGTGGCCTGTCTCTGCGCCTCGGATTGTCTTAATACGTTCTCCAAACACCTTTGTCTTTTGTGTTTCAGGTACACCATGGTACCAGGCCCAGTAGTCACAAGCACCACCTCAGTTATCACTTAATTTGCAAAATTAAGAGCGTGTTGATTGTACCCCAGTTAGAAAGGGAAATATTTTGGTCTTCGTGTTCGATTGAGAGAGTTGCACGTGGACACTCTGTCTGACAGTGTAGCTGTAGCTAAGTTTGAAAATGAATTTCAGTACGACCACTTAGGAAGAATTGTCAACAGTAGGAAAGTTGAAAGTGACCCAGTATTTATTTCTCATAAGCTTTTTATTACTATAGGATCCAAGGCCTAGAGAAAAGCACATGTGTCCCATATCAGAATTGCAGATACCTTACCAGCATTGTTCTTGGCACTAGAAACAGCTCAGATGTCTGAGAAAATTGGGTATTTGTGCAGTAGACTATAATACAGAAGTGACAAAGGAAAAAGCTTAATCCAACATGGAGGACTCAATGGTAAAGAAGCAAGTGGTGGAAGGGGTCGTGCCAGGGAACGGACAGATGGGTGTAAAAAGGAAGGGAATGATTAGCAAAGTTCAAGGTAGTTCCTGATGGTGAAAGTTGCAAATTTGAAATAGGCACCAGGGGCTCTCAGGATTCTGGTAATGTTCAAATTCTTTACAAGAGGTGTTGTGTTGGGTGACGTATTACACCATAATCTGTATCAGGTGACATTTTTAGAAAAGCTTAAGTTTTCAAGCAAGATGAGACCTTTACCATGAACCTTATGATTTGAATTTTTCTGGTTCTGATCTTAATGTTAACAGAGCTGAAATAGCTTTTTTACAATAGAGAATGAGGTTCGTATATGCACACATACAAGGAAAAACATGAGTGGTTTATATTTGGCATGGTTTTGCATGCTCATGTCTTAAATGTTCAGAGCTGCATTTACTGTAAAGCAAAAATAAAGTGTAAAGGAGTGGCCTCGAAAGTTGCTTAAAAATCCTGTAAAAGAGTGTAAAGTCAGCATGAATTGCCAGTGTGGAAGATGGCATAAAGAATTATATACTTCATACTACATCTTTAGGATAGTGTGTCTTGGATGAGTAAAGAGCCAAGGCAGTACAGGGAAGGAGAAAGGAAAAGATGTCTCTCGTTTATAAGTACTTGGAATAAACCTTAAACAGGAACTTGAATTAGGTTGAGATAATTGTGTTATTTGATGGATATTTCAGTGAGGCAGGACATCTGTGAAGATCTGGTCTCTATTGAGCTTTGAACATGACTTCTAGATAGATGGATGTCATCCATGGCTTGTATCCTTGAGGCTGTTCTTGTATTGACTCCTAATTTCTCTTAAGAGTTCATGGGAGTAGCCACAGACCTCTTACCGAGTGTATATACCGAAAATTGAGACAAAATTTCCTGCCACCTGGTTTTTAGAGAAAATTTGGGCCTCAGTTCTAAGAACACTTTGAATTCCAGGCAGTTGAGTCCCTCTAAAGTTATTAGGACAGCTATTGCCTGCCATTTAAAAGTAGAGAACCATCCACAAGTTGATGTTAGAGTGGAAAAGGGAAATGCAGTATGTTTTTTAGGAGTTTGGGAGTGGTAAGAAAACCGTATACCAAACAGTGCCCAGACTTTAATAGTTTGGTGCAGAAATGGAGTAGGAGCCTTCTAGGAAAGGGAAACCATTTCAGGTTCAGCTTGTAGCCATTTTTGTACTCCAAATAAACCTCACTATTTACATAAAATTAAAAGGTCTGGTTTTAACCCTTAATGCTTATAATGGTTTCTTTAGCAAAGTGGTAATTTGCCTGAGGACAGAAAGGAGCTATTAGATGTAAGAGGAGATAAGGAGGAAGGAAAGCTAAGTCTTTGTCCTGGCTGTTCAGTAGCACAAGCTAGAGGTGAGAGCTCCTAGCCCACCAGTCTTTCAGTGGTCCTAGTGGCTTTCCTGAGCGGACAGGTGGTGTAATTATCACAGTACAAAGAGGGTCGGGGGCTCAGGAAGCTGAAGTTTGAGGCAACTGGGTGGGTGTGGTTTTTCTCCCTGGCTGATGAACTCCTTTACACTTCAAACTAATGCTCTCCCTTATCTGCCTGTTTTACTATTACGTAAGAGCATAGACTTCTGTTTTAGTTCATTTCAGCGTCTCTTGCAAGACTTAAAACAGCATCTAGTCCTTAGTGGGTGCCCAGCAACTCCTTGTTGGGTGGTTACAGTTGGGTGGTTACTTGCACCCTGCTTCCCTGGCCTGGATGCTGTTTTCAGCACCAAAACTCAGTCGTGTTCTCAGCAGCCTCTGAAATGAAGGGCGCTAGTATTTCAACTTTCATAAGAAACTGAATTGCAGAGCAGTTAAATAGTATATTCAAAATCATGCTGACTGCCTTGGAATTGAATTGATTTGAAACCTCGGTTCCAGAATCTTACTGTGACAGATGTCTGTGATAGATGTCCCTAACTGCAAGAATTATGCAAATTCTCGCCCGCTGCAACGTGCGCCTATAACACAGTTGTTGGGTAGCAAAAGAAGTTTTGCAAATGTCTGTACCTCCGAAGAATGCTGAAATGTGAAAGGCTGGTTGTCTAGGAGGCCTGTGTCTTGGCGGGTTTCCACCGCACCTGGGGTATCGCTTTCAAAATAATCGTCTAAAAATGTCCTTGTTTCTAGATTTGGAGCAAGAGGCGGTGGTGGCCTTCCCCCCAAGAAGTTTGGTAATCCTGGGGAGCGTTTGCGTAAAAAGAAGTGGGATTTGAGCGAGCTGCCCAAGTTCGAGAAGAATTTCTACGTGGAGCATCCAGAAGTGGCAAGGCTGACTCCAGTAAGTTTGGGGGGCTCGTGTACTTAGCTTGTTTCCGTCAGCGGTGAGCCAGGAAGACACGCCAGCCAGAGTTTGTTCTTCCGCATTGGCCGTTGCTGCGTTAGGCCAGCGCAGCCGGTCACAATTGCCTTCAGTCTTACGCAGAGCACTGATGCCGTAGAAGGAACCCATCGTCCATGTGCCCGGTGCGCTGCTGGGCTCTTCCTCGTAGCGTGTGCTTCCCAGCTGACTTGGGGCGCGCGACTTTGGTTGCGTGCGCGCGTTCCATCTATTCACCTGTGACACAAGTCAGATTCCCAGTGTTGGGGCACTTGTACCCTTGTGCAGGTCTTCTCAGCCTCACGCTCGTCTTCGTTTCCCTCCGCAGTATGAAGTGGATGAGCTGCGCCGGAAGAAAGAGATCACCGTGCGAGGGGGCGATGTCTGTCCTAAGCCTGTGTTCGCCTTCCACCATGCTAACTTCCCGCGTGAGTGTTCCCAGCTCGGCGTTGGGGTGACTCTTTTCTTGAGTGGTAAGGGCGGGCGATAGGCGATCCAAAGGCTCTGACCCAGGCTCAGGATTTTGTTAAAAGATGCGCAGACACCTTTCATAAGGCGCTTCTTTAATGAAAAAGAAGCCAACTCCGCTAAAGGCTCCAAGTAAATAGCTTATGCAGCCTGGGGGTTGTTTTGTTGTTTGCTTCAGGAGGAGAACAAAACTGCTTACTGGCTGACTTGAATATGATCAGCTCTCCACGGCTCTCGTGCGCCTTTTCCCCCGTCGCTGCTTTGGAGCCGTGGTTTCCGCTTTTGAGGGAAAGCAGCGCCTGCTGCAGCTTCTGGCTCTCGGCGACCCGTCAGTCAGGGTCGATTCCATCCTCAGGGAACTTAGTAGTTGTCTGAATCCTTCGGCTGTCGTCTTAATGTCCAGTTGCGTCTGCTCTCTTGCAGAGTACGTGATGGATGTATTGATGGATCAGCACTTCACCGAACCAACGCCAATTCAGTGCCAGGGGTTTCCTTTGGCTCTCAGTGGCCGGGATATGGTGGGCATTGCTCAGACTGGCTCCGGGAAGACATTGGCGGTAGGTACCCGCAGGAAAGGGTTTTAACGTTGTGGTGACTTCGTTTCATTGTTCTAAGGGAAGAGTTTTCCTCAGTTCTGACACGTCATGAAGCTGTCGTTCCGATAGTGTAGGGGAGACAGGCTTGGAGGTGTCTGGAGAATGTGGAGGCCTCTCTTCTCCAGCTCGTTTTGTGCAGCAGCAGTGCATGATCTTGCCCCGGTGCTCTCGCGGCTTCCTGTCAGGGAACATTTCAGCACGACTGAGATAACGCTGTCGTTTCTTTCTTCCTCCCAGTACTTGCTGCCTGCCATTGTTCACATCAACCACCAACCGTACTTGGAAAGGGGAGATGGCCCGATTGTAAGTGTTTCGCTTTGTTTTGTTTATAGTTCTAGGAATAACTGCAACTTGGTGATTTGTGACTGAGACCCAGCTTCACAAACATTTTCACATTTCCTTCGCAAGCCTGTCAAGGAAACGTTCTCGGCCCCATCTGGCTGAGCGCTTCAGTAGCGATAGAGTGCAGTTCAGTGACTTGCCTGAAGTCACACGCCGGTCAAATGGCTGAGCTCGGGGAGAACTAGTCTTGCTCCAGAGGACTGTGCGGGCGGTCAGTTCACGTGCAGTTCTCACCGATTAGTAGGAGTGCGAGGGGGCCGGGGTACAGAAGAAATCCGAGCTACAGTTCCCGCCCTGTGAATCAGTCAGGTTTGGGGTTTGTCTCTCGTTGATGCTCTTGGGGTAGCAGTTTGCTGATCTGGGTATGACAGTCCGCCTCGAGTATTTGCAGAAAGCATGCTGTGCTCTGCCTTGCGTGACATGTAATGTAGTTCACGTGGCGACAGTTACTTTATAGGCTTTGGCAGGTAGCTGGTGGCTCAGTTCTCAGAGCGACGCTCAGCACTATAGCTGCACCTCTTTCGGAGTCTTCATTTTGTGCTGTTTGGCTCAGTTGCTAGACTGAGTTCTTGTTTTTTGAGACTAGGTCTGGCTATTTTTGCCTGTGGAACCGCAGGCTCTCATTGCCCGGGGTACCACAGACTCAAGCCATCCCCAGCCTCAGCTTCCCAGGAAGCTGGGATGACAGGCGCGTGCCACCACACCCAGCTACGGGCCCCAGGCGGGACTCGAATCGCCATCCCTAGCCCCGGCCGCTTCATAGGCTGAAGCTTACAAGCACGAGCCACCGTGCCCGGCTGCTATTCATTTTTTACTAATATTGGATCCATGGCTTTGTTGCAGGAAAAATTACGGCCATTTATTCAGTTTGTGAGAGTTTAGGAAAAGACCGTCGGTTGGTCCACTTCGTTAGCATACATGAATTGTAATTAGTCAGGTGTCAAAAGTAAACCATTTCACGTGCTAAGCGTTGTGATTTTTTGCCTCCCCAGCCCCCACCACCCTACCACATCTTTGAAGTTGCTAGAGTAGAGAAATAGAAGAATAAGCAGACCATCTTGTGTTGTGTCTTGTTTAATTCGAGTTTCTCTGTTCTCCCAGTGTCTGGTTCTGGCACCGACCAGAGAGCTTGCCCAGCAGGTGCAGCAGGTGGCTGACGACTACGGCAAGTGCTCCCGGTTGAAGAGCACTTGCATTTACGGAGGCGCCCCTAAGGGACCCCAGATTCGAGACTTGGAAAGAGGTGATTTCGCTCAGCTTCGCGCCCAAAAACCGTTTCTCACGTTGCTGATTTTTTTAAACGAATGAAATTGAAGAGTCAAGTGGTGGCTCCTTGTGGAGGGAGAGCTGTGTTTTAGAAGCTTAGACGTTCTCGGGTGTGGTTAAAAGGCTCCTTCTGGAAAGTGCACGTGGCCGGCCAGAGACGCACTGTGACGACTCGATGATTGTGCCTAATTGTTGCACGTCGCCCGCGTGCTCTGTGTGTGCAGTTACCGGAACTGATGATTCTGTCTGCTGACGCTTAGACTGTGTGTAAAAGAGCTGGCTAGCTAGATTTTTTTATTCTGTTTTACAGGCGTTGAAATCTGTATTGCTACTCCCGGACGTCTGATTGATTTCCTGGAGTCAGGAAAGACAAACCTTCGGCGATGTACTTACCTGGTACTGGATGAGGCTGACAGGATGCTTGACATGGGCTTTGAACCGCAGATCCGTAAAATAGTTGATCAGATCCGGGTGTGTAGCACTGTTACTGGCCCATCTTTATACCCCGCTGGCCTCGTTTTCTTTGCCTAAAAGGTCTTCCTCCCTGTTAGCCGGACAGGCAGACGCTGATGTGGAGCGCGACCTGGCCGAAGGAAGTGAGACAGCTTGCGGAGGACTTCCTTCGTGACTATACGCAGATCAACGTGGGCAACTTGGAGTTGAGTGCCAACCACAACATCCTGCAGATTGTGGATGTCTGCATGGAGAGTGAAAAAGACCACAAGTACGGGGAGATTTCACCTTTTATTTGCATAACACTAATAAACCTTTCCTAGTAATCCTTCAGCATTAAAGTGTGAGGGAAGTCAGTCGTTTTTTAGGCTTTAAAAACAGGCAAGAGCTACTAGTTTTCCGTCCTTTGTATCATCTTCAGAATTGTGGATAAAGACACGGATTCTGAGTCCTTGAATTGGAGTCCTTGCCTTGGTACTGACCAGCCATGTAGAAAAGCACTGTGGGGAAACGTGCTGTGCACCTCTGAGGGTGGGTGGTCAGAATTGCAGGGACGGCTTCTGCATCTGGTGTACAGGGAGGTCTTCTCCGGGTGACTGTTGGTCCTGTTTTCAGGTTGATCCAACTCATGGAGGAAATAATGGCTGAAAAGGAAAATAAAACAATAATATTTGTTGAAACAAAGAGACGCTGTGACGACCTCACTCGGAGGATGCGCAGAGATGGGTGAGTGCGGCCCAGAGAGACGGTTAATGGCTTGTTTCCTTTTTTCCCCCCCCCCTTTTTTTTTTTTTGAGACCAGGTCTCGCTATTTTTGCCCGTGGAACCGCAGGCTCTCGTTGCCCAGGGTACCACAGACTCAAGCAGTCCCCAACCTCAGCTTCCCAGGTAGCTGGGATTATAGGCACGCGCCACCACGCCCAGCTGTTTTTTTGGAACTAGGTCTCACTACGGGCCCCAGGCGGGACTCGAACCGCGATCCCTAGCCCCAGCCGCTTCATAGGCTGAAGCTGACAGGCACGAGCCACCGTGCCCGGCAGGAGTTTCAAAATTGGTGCTTATGACTGTTTTAAGATGTTTCCCCAGGGCTTACGGTGCACCTCCTCTTCAGATCTTTGCTATTTGTGTAGTCTAATCCATCTTCACGGTGTGTGCGATAGCACTTCTAAAACCTTTTCTCTTGATGTCTAAAATACCAATCACTTTTCCCCTCACAGTTGGCCAGCTATGTGTATCCATGGAGACAAGAGTCAGCCAGAGAGAGACTGGGTCCTTAACGGTGAGTTCCAAGCTAAGCGTGCTCCGTGCATTGGGGGGCGTGGCAGGCCTCCTCGTGACAGGCAGGTAGTAGGTGTTTCGGCCTCACGTGCTGTGTGGTGGTGGTGGTGGCTTCTGCTCTCACGCAGAGATGCTCCTGGACAGGAGGTGCTTAGGGAAGCTGCTCGGCTGGTTGGAAAGTGGGCCTTGGTGAGACCTGGCCCGCCTAGCGCTGCTCGCTGGATTGAGCGGTGGGGCTTGTGAGGTGTAGCCTCGTTCTTGAGGGTCCCTAGTGCACATCCCTTCCACACTTCAAGAAGTTGTATCTCATCGAAATAGCTTTGAAGCTATGCCCTCCCTTACCCCACTTGACCTACCCTGGTTTAACCCTTTGAATTGGGGAGTTCACTTAGCATTTAAACTGCTACTTGTTGCTGTAATAGTAATCATAATTATTCTCTTGCTAAGACTTTTCTGTGCCTGTCATAGTCAGTCTGTTAAAATGTCCTGGCTTATGTTGAATTAAAATAAGGACATGCTGTGCGCCATTTGCAAACCAAAAAAGTCAATTGCAAACGTCTCGTTAACCAGTTCCCAAAAAACTAGAAACTAATTTACTGCAATAACCTCCTACAACTGCCCTGGCGCCCGCAGGCCTTCCTAGTCAAAGATAGCGACCCCCTGCCTACACTCCCCCTTCCGCAGTTACTCTTAGGCTTTAAAGTGTTCATTTTCTCTCAGGTGTCTTTAAAATTCAGCAGGCCCTCACCCCAGCTCCTTTCTTTTGTGGTGGTCCATCTCACCCCCGGCTGTGGCTGGGTAAATCTCTCATAAATTCATTTCTCCCGTCTGGCGCCCAACATCTGGCGCCCAACGCAACCACCCTGAAGTGCGCAGGTGCTTGTCTTAGATCGTTTCATCCACCCGGAGGCTCCCCGCACCCCCTAAGTTTGGGGGGTGTGTCCAGGCTTGGTCATGTAGGCCTGAGCATCGCCGCAGCCTCCCACCCTTGCACCAAGAGGAGGGCCGGGCCGAGAATGCCAGGCTCCTGGTCATGGCCTGGCCTGAGGGTGCCCGGCTCCCATGTAGGGGTGGTCTTGGAGCCACATCTTGACCACCTGTCACCTCGTTAGATAGACCAAGCGATGCTCTTAGCACCCAGGAAGTTGCAGACTAAGCATAAACGAGCCCTGCCAGGATCCTGGGGACAGAGGCCACTGTCACGCATTTCCGTTTCACTCAGTGGGGGGGAAACGTGTTTTCTCGCTTCGTTTTTTAAACCGACGCTACATGCACACTGTTGGTTCTGTTCCGTTTGGGGGAGAACTTGGTAGGACGGTTAAGGGGGAAGTGCTAGTTTATGCTGATTTCGTGACAAAACCAGCAGATCGTTTCCATGGGGCTTGGTTATCGGCGGTGACTCTCGGTCCTGCTGTAGCTGGGTGCGGTGAGGGTTTTCAGAAGAATGTTTCCCTTCAGTTGAAAAGTTCTTGCGTGTTCTGATCCGACACCTGGAATTCTCACCGTGGCAGGACAGAGCAGGCTGGGAACGTGTAATCTGCTCGTTGAAGACTCGTTGCGTAGTCTTACTTCCGTGACGCCCTTCTCTTGTTTTGCAGAGTTTCGTTCTGGAAAGGCGCCCATCCTCATCGCCACAGACGTAGCCTCCCGTGGGCTAGGTTTGTATAGCTAGGTGTCTCTGTCGCTGGTACATGTATCTTTTGGTTTAAAGATCGTTTGTCATTTCAAATTAGAGTTGTACATACGTGTGTTTAGGTCAGTATTCGAGACAGAGTTCAAAGTGTGATTTTCCCCCCACAGTTTTTTTTAACCTTGGTGGTTTTTTTTTTGGTTGTTGTTGTTTTTCGTTTTTGTTTTTCTTTTATTTCCAAAGTCTCTTCCTGCTCCTAACAAACAGGCTTTGGTCTGCAGCAAGGCCTAGGCATGACTGTCCACACAGAGGGAGAGGAGACACTCAGTCACACCTCACCTTCTTCCTGACTCGATCCCATTTCTGGTTGGGTAGAATGAACCCGGTTGACCTAGCTACCAGCAGCTGGGTTCTGTAGTCACTCCCTTCCTTGCACCAGTCTGTCTATGCTGAATCGGCACATGGGGTCCGACTCTGTGCGTGCTCACCCAGTGAAGTCCTGGGGCCGAAGTGTGAGCCATAGAATGTCTCATCCCGCCGGGAGACCAGCGTTGCCCAGCCTCACCCGCTGAGGTCGCGCTGTCGTGGACGCTCAGCCGGCGCCTTCTCTCGCCCATACGAATGTGCTGCTGATGTGCAGTCTTCCCTGGTAACAGCCAGGTGAGAAGCTGACGTGCTTTGGGAGTTTCCGGTCCATTGTGATCTTAGAGATTGTGTGCTAGCTTTAGCCCTTCCCGAGCTAAGCAAAGGCAACTGGAACCTCAAAGAGATGAGGTGATTTCTGTTGCAAAGAAAATCGTCAGCTGCCGGCAGCCGTTTAATTCCTTGCCCGGTCAGGCGAGACGCCCCGTGAGACGCCGAGCGCCCGGTGCAGTGTTCCCACTGGAGCACGCAAGCGGCGACGGCGGCGGCTTTGGGGCAGGGCGCTCCTCGTCCCTTCCTCCAGAGGTGGCGGCCGCGGCCGTGACTGACACTGTCTCCGCCCTCTGAGGTCATGTCTGGACCTGTGCGGTCAGAACTTGGGCCTGTTGGGAGAAGAGGCTGTGGCCTGAAAGCAGCGTTACCCAAACGCTTTCAGTGACGGTGGTTTTTAAACAGGCTTGCTATGTGCTGGTAGCTTCTTTGTGCATCTTGCCTAGACGGTCCAGACTATTGGTTCCGGAACGTGTCCCCGCGTTTCCAGACCAAACCGATTGGCTGCCACTCGAGCGACTTAGACTCTTCGTCCCAGCCCGACTCCGAGTGAGGGGCGGGGGCAGGCACCTGAGTCTGTTTCTTGTTACTCAACATCAGTGCTTGTTGGGGCCCCTTGGTTTGCTGCCTTGTAAAACTCGCACGGAGGGGAAAACCCACCAAAATGGCAGAACGCTGACCAAGGTCCTACACGATCCTGGAAAGTGAAGGCTTCTACCTCGTAGACAGGGGCGCAATTTTCAGCTGAGTCGCCAGGCCTTTTTTCACCCTCTGTCCGGCGATGGCCTCTTAAATGTCCCCTCAGGTAAGTTCCCCGACTCCCTAATCTGATGCTCGTCCTCGTCAGGAAGCCGCTACGACTCCCTGGCCATTGGGATTTTTTTTTCTCCTTTTTTTGTTTAAGCTACGCACTGTTAAACTGAAAGTATTGAATTGATTTTGTTTTGTTTTTTAACAGAAGCTTTGATATCAGCTGCAGATCACTCAATACATGGCTGAGGCAAATCTACATTGGCCCGAAGCAGCTCTAGATGAGCCTCTTGGCTGTTCTCAGTCCCCCGTTAGTGAGTGGAGATTCAGGCCATGTCGTAGCCTTGTCAGACAGGACGCTCTTAGCCCAGGCAGCTGACCCAAAGCAGTAACCTTGCACCTCCTGCCCCGCTCCAGCCTCTTCTCGAAAGACCGCGAGATCATGTTATGGCAGCGCACGGGTTGAGCAGCAGGGCCGGCCTGGCTGGCGGGAACCCGGCCCCGCGCTTGCTCTCGGTGCCCTCAGCCGCTCCACGCGCCCGGGACACCTCTCGGGGCGAAGGACGAGCACCGGGCCGCCCCCCTGAGCCCTGCCGAAAGCCTGCCAAGCCCCTGTAGCCGAGCCGCTGCCTCCAGTGCCGCTGCTTTCTGTCCGGAAAGCACATTCCCAGGCCTCCGGGGCGGTCGCTCGCTCGGCTGCGCCGCGGCCCCTGCTGTGCCGACCGCGGGCCTTCCAGCCCTGAAGATGGGTCCTGGGGCGTCCCTGCCTGCCCCGCCC